>VMBQ01003566.1:3374-22353 GCA_007657795.1 Dreissena rostriformis | reverse complement strand
TTCCATTTTTGTGTTAAAATAGTAAAAAAAATGACGTTTTTTTGGGTGACATAAAAATTATAAAAATTAAAATTTCTTAAAATTTAACTTGTGTTCTCCATTTTTTGGTAGTTTGTGGTTTAATTAAATGGTATATGATATATATTAGCTTATATAATATCAATATGTTGCCAATTTCATAGGTTATTAATCATTTTTATGCAATTAGAGATTTTTCAGTTTTAATGAAAAAGTACATGTTATATAATGGTGAATAAAATCAAAACAAGGCCGGTGACCCATTTGTTTTTATTTCATTTTTCATATAGTATTTGTATGTAGTACTTGAATATAAATTTTGAGCAAAAGTTATTAGATGGAAAATAAAAATCAGCAAAACTGCAGCAACACCCCTTAATATCGTACATGACATTTTTTTATTGCAATTTATGGAAGAGAATTTATTCATCTTTTGCTGATTCTTATTTTTTTTGTAACCCTAAATATATTGTCTATATATTACTTGTTTGCTGTTTTCTTTTTTGTTGTTAATACGTATACGTGTGTACATGATGTTTGAACAGTTTCATTGTTGTTTGTGTTTATTTGCATGATTGTATTTGTATTTTACTGATGCACATTGACCTTACTGTGTTTACTTGTATGTAAATGGTCAAGGGAATTTTGCTGATATTCCATTAAAAAACTTGATCTTTAAATTAATACCAGACTTGAGCAATCTTGAATAACGGAAAGCCAAAAACATGCATTGAGTGGTTGCAATTATGTACATCACAGCAATGTCTATGTGTTTTTTTTCCACGATTTGTCACCTCTGGTCGCTGTTATCCCATGTTTGTTCTCACTTGTCGATTTGCTGCTTAATAATTAGATTATTAGAATGTTTATGAAGAGTTGTTGAAATACTTTCTACCACATTGCATATTTCGGTATGTATATCACGCATTTCTGAATGTTAATCTTGATATGTTATGTGTGTATATATTGTATATTGATTTCCACAACGTAAATGAATTAAAACATTTGGCATTTGAACAAAATCAGCGATATTGCTTTGAACGTGTAACGTTTTACATGGCGAACCTATGGGAATCAGATTGAGTGTAATCTAACCCCGAACAGCGGGTTTGGTGTAGGATTTCTTCAAACTCTGGAAAATTTGATGGCGTAATATAAGCAAATATTCACCCAATAAAATAGCTTGTTTGCTCTCAATAAGACAATTTGTGTCCTGTTCTGAGAAAACTGGGCATAATGCATGTGCGTAAAGTGTCGTCCCAGATTAGCCTGTACAGTCCGCGCAGGCTAATCAGGGACGACACTTTCCGCCTAAACTGGATTTTCGCCAAGAAGAGACATCATTTAAACGAAAAATTCCATAAAAGCGGAAATTGTCGTCCCTGCTTAACCTGTGCGGACTGCACAGGCTAATCTTGGGTTGACAATTTACGCACAAGCATTATGCCCAGTTTTCTAAGAACACGACTCATTTATTCGTGTATTGGCACAATGACTTCATATAAGGTTCATATTAATTAATAAAATGACAGTTTCACAAAATATTTTTGCTTATTGGGCAAATATAATTTCAGACGACTTTATGTAAGGATTTTGTTTGTTTGATATATGTGCACTACCACTCGATGTTAAGAAGTAAGCACACTTTATAATACGTATCCAGATCATATAAAGAAGTAACCACGCCATAGAAAGTATTCACGACATATACAGAAGTATTTTTGTCAGTATTTTGCCATATAAAGATTTTTTTGGTAATATAAAGAAGTGGCCAAGTCATATAAAGAAGTAACCACACAATGTGAAGAAGTAATCACACTATATAAAGAAGTAACCACGCCATAGAAAGCATTCACGTCATATACAGAAGTATTTTTGTCAGTATTTTGTCATATAAAGAAGTAGCCACGTAATGTAAAGAAGTAGCCACGTCATATAAAGAAGTTACCACACACGGTGAAGAAGTAATCACACCATATAAAGAAGTAACCACGCACTAGAAAGTATTCACGTCATATACAGAAGTATTTTTGTCAGTTTTTTGTGATATACAGTTTTTTTTGGTCATATAAAGAAGAAGCCACGTAATATAAAGAAGTAACCACACAATGTGAAGAAGTAATCACACCATATAAAGAATTAACCACACACTGTGAAGAAGTAATCACACCATATACAGAAATAACCACGCCGTATAAGAATTATCCACATCATAAAAAACTAACTTAAGCATATAAAGAAGTATCCACGCCATGTAACGACATAGTGAGTTAATATATTGACAAAGAGTCTTAATCTAAATGATTTTTGGACAGAACAACGTTTATTTTGAACGTATACACGTCGGTCAAGACTTTCCAAAGAAATCGGCGTAACCTTTTTAGTACAATTTTCATTGAAGTATACAACATTTGATGTATGATAACATAAAAAGAAAGTTATTTAATTATTTAACTGTTTTTAACATTCCACGTCAAATCCATATGTTGCCAAAATAAAATGTTTACATTAAAATCGTAGATACTCTCTTTAAACATTTGTCATTGGAACAGATGGTCTTATGACATATCAAAGGAGTTCTAGAAGTGATCAGTCATTAAAAAAAATATCAAACGTTTAAAGTTTCAATAGATTTGTATTTATTAATATATCTTAAGCTGCTTCTTAACAACGAGACCAACATGATAGTATCTTTACAATACTTCTCATATACTTTGGCTGTTGCTTTTTTTTCGACGAATGTACACAAGGGTGTCATTTAATATTATTTGGATACTGCATTAACTCCAAAATTTTGACCCAACTCTGTCACGGATTATTTTATCTAAAAGACGTGAAAATGATGTTTGCATATTGACATACGATGATGTTTAGAATTTTCACCGTTAATTATTCATTTTATTTTATGAAAATGTTATACTTCCAGATTTAACATCTTAAGGCGTGCCAATAAAAGAAACTTGAATAGTGAACGTACCTTATGTAGTTTTTTTATCGTTTCAGATTTGGAATGCTATTAGAGAACAACAGAAACAACACGAACACGCGCATTGTCTAGTCCAGTTTTATCATGTAGAAATCATGTAGAAATCCCACAGCGAACCTACCACAGACGGAGTGGCAACCGTCGCGGATTGGTCTATCCAATAATGAGACGGCTATAACTCCTTGATAAATCGTAGCTAACATCTTCTGTTATCCGCATTATCATGACACTATCTTCAGTGCCAAAAACAATACGCTGATAAGGCGGTCATTAATTCTGAAATCTCGGCGAAACAACGGCCGGGTAACAGCCGCCGTATACACAGCCGGGTCATCGGTCTGGGGAACGCTTTCAATGCAATCGTGATTGTCTACACACATCTTCTACTATAGAAACAGACAAGTTTTGTATAAAGAAAGATTGCGTTTTAGTCTAATTGATATCATCAATTACGAAATCCCCGCGTGCGTTTGCTTTAAAGCTGAGGTTACCGTACACTTGTTTCAGGGGCATACGCAGGAATACGTTTTCTGATTCTTAATTTCTGTGATTTTGAAATAAACTTTTCGCAGAATCGTGAATTTAAAGTATTCCAATTCATCTGCACCTGCTAGTTTATAACTTTATCATTATTCGCAACTGTAAACGCTATCAGATGGTAATCGTCTCGTGCGCACGTGCTTGAAACGTAATGAAGTTTAGCAATTAAATATGAACACCGGTGTAAGAAAATGTGTACATACACATTAACTTTAAGACTTAAGATCTTCGAATGGACATACTTGTCGCAAAACTACGAAGGGCATAAAAAAGAATTACAATATACATTAATGAATTTCTCAAACAATTATTTTGCGAAATACACCCAGGACATATGACAAGGGAGACAACCAAATCACACGCATTTCTGTACGTCCCTTTCTATATCGACTTAGGTATTCATGGTATATGGTTCGCTGACAAATGTTATACGAAGTGGCTAGTTGTTGCCCGATCTACAGTCTGTCTCACATGAACTGAGATAATTGTAGAGATATTGGTTAAAGAATGCTTAACTTGTTGTGTTAATGCTCGCAATTTTGAAAGTATGCAGGTGTTTATTAGTATTTAAAAAAACAACAACAATGATTTTTATAAAAAAAATCGATAGTTAAGTGTTTTATTACCGAAATTCCTATCAAAATGATTCATTGATATACATTGATATGAACTGTATGAACATATCGTGGTTACTGTGTCCGAATACCGTTAATGCCATCGTGGTAACACATTAAAATCCAGAGGGCGAGAATGCAAGAACGCGATAGTACGATGGCGACAATACGATGGCGACAGTGCGACAATACGATGGCGACAATGCGATAGCACGATGGCGAGAAATGCGAGAACGCGATAGTACGATGACGACAATGCGACAGTGCGATGACGACAGTGCGACAATACGATGGCGACAGTGCTGTAGTACGATGGCGACAATGCGAAAGTTCGATAATACGATGACGACAGTGCAACAATACGATGACGACAGTGCGACAATACGATGGCGATAGTACGATGGCGACAATGCGAGAACGCGATAGTACGATGGCGACAAAACGATGATGACAGTGCGACAATACGATGGCGACAATGCGATAGTACGATGGCGACAATGCGATGGTACGATGGCGACAGTACGATATGACTATCGCATTGTTGCGATCGTACTATCGCACTGTCGCCATCGTACTGTCGCATTGTCGTCATCGTACTATCGCGTTGTCGCATTGTCGCCATCGTACTATCGCAGTGTCGCCATCGTATTGTCGCACTATCGTCATCGTATTGTTGCACTGTCGCCATCGTATTATCGCACTGTCGCCATCGTATTATCGCACTGTCGTCATCGTATNAAATTAACCCCCCCCCCCCCCCGCCAGAATAAGAATTTTTTTATCGTCTTTCAACCTCGTGACATAATTCTTGCGCATTATGTCGACGTCCAATCTCACTAACATAACATTTTACTTTAATGTTTTATGTAGAACTTAACTTTGTTTAACGATAAGTAAAATGCAGTTATTACGTATTGATTAAAGCCCCCGTCACACTAGGCCACGTTCATGAAGACCGCGCTGCGTCCTGAAAATGTCGTAGGACGTAGCGAGAACGGGTTAAACATTGTAAAAAATGCATTTCTCAAGCACAGGTGGAAGTAACGTACCATGGATAGTATAATTATGGGCCCAGGAGCCCAATATATTCAAATAAATATAAACAAACATGTTTAATGAGAGAAAAATTGACAAAGAGCCATGAAAAAAAAATCCCCACCATCTGATATTAGAATGTATATATTCTAATATCAGAGGGTGGGGATTTTTTTTCCATGGCTCTTTGTCAATTTTTCTCTCATTAAATGTGATTTTATATATTAATTTGAATAAATTGGGCTCCTGGGCCCATAATTATACAATCCAGGGTACGTTACTTCCACCTGTGTTCTCAAGTTCCTGTTACGCTCATACCACGTTTGCGCTAAGTTCTTACTGCGTCCAACACGTCCCCACTATGTTTTTATTGCGCGTGTATTCAGGCGGGTAACACGTCCAACACGTTCTTGCTATGCTTTAACTACGCTTGAACTAGGTTGCTACTACGACCGCTAAGATAGCACTGCGTTCTTACCACGCGCTCATCACGTTCTCACCGCGTTCGCCTGCATATAAATACTGCGATTCGGCGCGATCTGATCATGCAATCTGCGACTTTCTTCTGAGCAAAAGTAAAGTATTTTATATCAGAAAATATGGGGAGAAGTTCTTGGTTGTCCATTCTATATTGAAATGGAAGTGATAGGGAATGTATCCAGTTTTTATACTCGACCACCAGAACGTGGCATAGTAGTGGCTAGAGCCTGCTGCAAACGTACCTTAGACGTGATAAGCACCGGTAGAACGTACTAAGAACCTAATGCGGTCTTTTGAAACGTAGTACGGACGTATCATTGTCGCAACACTAGCGTGGAAGGGTCGTAGTGAGAACCCGATTGACGTGGCAAGAACGTAGTGACAATCTAGAGACAACGTGTCACACACTCGTCCACGTCTGCACTACGCGTGTATTGCGTCAATGAGGTTCTTACTAGGTTTTAGCTACGTCATTACTACGACCTTACCATTTCTTACCACGTCCTGATTTGACCACGTCCTCGCCACGTAAGTTTTGAACATGTTCAAGGTTCACCCACGTCCTTCACGTTCATGAAGACCGTACCACGCGCAAAGCCGCGTCTACTGCGTCCTCGCTACGTTGTACACGTTCGCACTGCGTCCTGGTATATTTTTGAGGACGCAGTGGGAACGTGGCCTAGTGTGACGGGAGTATAAAAGACCGTCTAATATATGCAAACAGTAATGAACGTTTAATAAAATCGCAAGCCTCGTGTGGATTCATCGATAAATAAATGCATCTTGATAATCGCTAAAATCAGGGATGTGAAAGTTAAAAAACGAAAGTGAAAGTAAACGAGACTTATAATTACGCGCCCTATCCTCTAGATATTGCGAAGAAATGTTATGTAAAAGCCCAAGTGACCTAAATCTGTGACATGTTGACCTCAAACTTAAGAGTCTGTATTACCTCCAAATTAACTAGAATAGCAATTAAGATGATCATATGTCAAAGCGTTTCATGATACAAGCCCCATTGACAATTGATCTTTTAGCACCGATCCACTCAGCGACCTACCGAAAAAAGGCCGGATACAACGCGCAACGCAATATACATCCAGCTCTTTGAAGAGGGCGTAATAAGAACATAAGTGTATTTGTTATATTGCAAAACAATTTATTAATTGAAACGGAAAATATATTTTTACAAAAGCGATCAACTCAAATGAAGTAACATATACATTGACATGTAAGTGAAAAATGAAATAGGCACCACACACAATATGAAACAAGAGTACAGAAGTGAATACATTGTTGTCACAATTTCATACCAAAAAAAGATCAATATACAATAATTACTGGAAATAGTTAGTGTATGTATACTTTTTTTGTCACAATACCATACCAAACAATATCAATATAGACAGACAGACAGACAGTTTATTTCAATCCAATAAGGCATTTAAGCCCACGAGGACATATATACAATACAAGTATTGACGAACAGTGTAGACAAGGATACAAAGTTTTAACAAAAGTAGTAGTTGTATGTTTCCAACATTTGGAGAAGATCACATTGAGAACAATATTTCAAAACATACATGCAATTGTTATAATTGATAATTATGGAACGTATTCTAAGCATTAATATTACTATTATTAAACGGCATTAAGGCCTCATATTATATTTATTAACCGTTTTACAAAATGTATATATGTAATGTATTTATGTTAAAGTTACCAACAAACATATAAACAAAGTTTGCGCAAGGTTTCCGTAATATACCAGGGAGCATACATAATACATCTGACATATTTACAGTTTCACCGGAAACACATAGAACACATGAAATATATACAATTCAAGTACAAAGAAACACATAGAAAACATGTATTTACAGTATCACAACAAAAAACACAGAATGTATTTTTTTTATACAGTTTTATGTGGAAATCTTTCGACTACCCAGCAGGATTAATAATTTACATGTTTAGTGCTATAAACATAAACGCGACCCACAATAAATTATATAAAACAAGCGACAAAAAGTTGGAATTATAAACAAACCTTACAACTTCAAATATATATTTTTTTCAATTAAATAAACCCAATGGTAATTATGACGACTCCTACGACGACCCAATGCCCACAAACACTCGGACGACTCAAAGGTAATTATTACTAACCTAACGACTATCCGATGGCCACTAAAACAAAACCTTCTACAATCCAATGGTTATTATACCAAACCCTACGACGACACACAATTGGTTTGTACAAACCATACGACTATCCCTCCGTAATTATAACAAACTCTTCGACGGTCTATATTTGGAGTGTTGAATGGGAATTACTAGTATAACAATGCTTGTGGCGACAAAAAAATGCTTGTGGCGACAAAAACAGGAATTAAATAAACAAACCATATGGCTACCCGGCGCTTATTATTCTACGGCTTACGACGCTTACTATGATTTATAATACGCTTAATGATGACATACTGTAAAATTATATTATATGTATTATTCGTAAAACATTTATTTTCATATATTACGTCAGTAGAGAGATTGACGTATTAAAGTTCCTAACGAAAACTTATGTCCGGTGTTTAAACAAAATTAAGACTGAATTACTGTAGGCATGAGACATTAATATCCAACATAAACCACGCATGCATACGACGTCAGTTTCGCAATCAAGATAAATCCGGTAAGTAAAATGACAGATTTGCAGCATTTAAAAAAACAGTCGCCATATATCCCATAATGAAAGTATGCGTGTATTCGATCAAGTGAAAAACAAGTAATACAATATCGTTTCGTCCAGCGATATTCATCAATCAAAATACATTTAAGTTATTAAGCATTTTTATCGGTAATTTGGACAAAGCGTGTATTTCTAACGTATGTTTAAAAAAACTTTGTAATGTTCGAGAGCCTAAATGAGTCGTGTTCTGAGAAAACTGGGCATAATGCTTGTGCGTAAAGTGTCATCCCAGATAAGCCTGTGCAGTCCGCACAGGCTAATCCGGGACGACACTTTCCACCTAAACTGGATTTTCGCTAAGAAGAGACATCATTTAAACGAAAAATTCGATAAAAGCGGAAATTTTCGTCCCTGATTAGCATGTGCGGACTGCACAGGCTAATCTGGGATGACAATTTACGCACAAGCATATTGCCCAGTTTTCTCAGAACACGACACAAATGGCCATGTGATTCTAGTCCGCTAACAAGTGCATTTGATATTACTTTCGAAGGTATGTTTTACTAACAATATGTATAGAAAATCAAAAAAGACATTTGTGTACATACCAAATACTAGTAAACAGGGGTACGTCATAGATAAGCCCACACAAGCACGTGTTTATTTTCAAATAGATCAACTTCTAAAAATCCCAGTATTATCATACCATAATTGCACATATTTTGTTAATAAATTCCTTCAATTCAATTTCGCTAACAAGTATATTTGA
Organism: Dreissena rostriformis; assembly: GCA_007657795.1. Lineage (NCBI taxonomy): Eukaryota > Metazoa > Mollusca > Bivalvia > Myida > Dreissenidae > Dreissena > Dreissena rostriformis. The sequence goes on along the minus strand of VMBQ01003566.1, from coordinate 13,222 downwards.
TAGTTATTTGCAATGTATGTTATATGTTTATGTGAAATACACAATCAACGAAAAGGACCATATTATGTTGAAATACATGTATACACATAAGACATTTACATGAAATGATCAAACAATCCGGAGATAAATTGGCTTATAAATTGGTATGTATAGAAGAAAAATAAACATGTATGTTAAGGCTATTTATTAAGTATAATGACTCACACATTGAAGAAATAACCTGAAAATATGTTGATTCAAAGAAGAGGACTTTTATCGATCGTTTTATCTTTCATTTGGCGGAATATTAGAATAACCGTATATTGAAAAGTCCAAGGCGTACAAGTGTTTGATCGCGTCGACCACATCTTTGCGGACGTCCTTATACGCGTTTTTCAATGCATTTTTACGTTGTATTGTACGTTCTTCAGACGACATACTATACTTGAATATTTCCGCCAAAATAATATCGGATACTAGGGACGGATTCGAGTAGTTCCCAATGGACTCGAACGTGCCTTGCGGAAATCCTCGGTCCTCGCGAATGTAGCCCTGTATCTGGAAAGAGCGCCATATCCTCCGAGTGACCTCCATCGAAGACATGCAACGTCTTGCCCTGGGCCCAGAACTCTTTTCAATACTTTCGGCTACAATCCCCGGTAAGGATGACTGAATCCTTTTTCCTTCCAGCGTGTGCATGATGAAGTCGTATTTTTCTGAGGAGACGTTAAGCTTTTGTAACACGACGCCGATGTCGTTTGTAAATGTTTCTTGTTTTACAATGTACTGAGCGTTGAGCTCGCAAGATCCGCAAATAGCATGAATAGGTGCCCAGTGTTCATCGAAAGACTTGCCTGCTTTCGCTTCCTTTAAAATCCACTGGAGAAAGTCTTGAAATGACAAATCCGTCGGGCACCCTGATTTGTTTTGAATGCTTAAGACGGCGTAGTTTATGTGTATTCTAACGGGCAAGTACAACTTGTCGATGAAAGCAGAGTAAAGCCGAGAATATGGGTCACGTGTCGGAAGAATTGTTGGGACTTTTTTACTCTTTACGTACGTGAATGAGGAATAAAAGGTGTAACGTCCACTATGTACAGAATCTCGGTTCTTTTCCAAAAGCTTCTTGCCAAAATCGACTCCATTGTCAAGAATTGTAAATAAAAGTGTCCAAAAAGTGGACCCGACTTTTGGCACCTTGCAATATGCGAAATTGTTACCCTTAGAATGATAAAACCGTCCGCGTCCCTTTCCCTTATAAGTTGCGTTGAGTAAAGCGTCTTTGGAACACGATGTGTTTAAATGCATTGACCTCAGTTCCAGGTCCTGTAATTTACTGACCATAGAAGTATTCTTGAACAAAACAATGTCCTCTGAATTTGAGTGAGAAAAGCCAGACCAGGCGTCAGAAGCTGCTGGTTCCCGTGGCCGGAACTTACACGGAGGCAGCGAAGCGCCAAGTATCGGAAGTAGCGATGAAAAAGCGCCAGGCGTTGACGAAGTCCACGTGTCATTTTCTGCGCGAGTGTCATTCTGCTGATGCAAGTCTGTTGCAATGCCTGAAGAAAACGCGCTATTTTACTCAAGATGCAAAACTGAATGTTTAATGCTTAACATACGCGTCCTTTGGAAACTGACGAGAAAGAAAACAACGCTGAAGGGATTTTTAAATCTTATATTTTTGGAACCGATTCTATAAAGAAAAAATGCACCTGGGGGTCAGCATATCTCTGGATGAGTTATATGAAGTGAATTTAGAGATAATATATTCCTTAGCAATTTAGCAAACGGGTCCAAAACCATTAACAGTTATCGGATGGTATAAATTTTTTTTTAAGCAAATCACAGTAAACCGTGACCTTTGATTTTATACATTGATATCTACTGTATGCAATTATGAAGCAGCTCAGTGATATAACATACCTGTCATAAGATGGAGCACCGCCTTTCTTCCGGAAATTACGTAGAAGACCACGATCAACAACGCCATTACAGTCAACGATGGTTTCAAATACGGACGCACTGACCAGGTCACTGCTAGGATGCGCATTCTGTAAAGAAATATAACAACTTCCTTAGGGATAAATGATAAGTAAGGTTTTTACCACAACAGCAACACTAAGCCCTACATACATTCCTTTAATTATATCAGTGATTATATGTTGGTATTTTGTGTGCGTTTTTTAATTATTTTACAAATAACAGCTAAAAGTGTTCCAACTTCCAATGGTATACTTTAACCACGAGTGATGGCTGACTCGATATACTCAATCACGTCATTTTGTGATAACGTTATTATTCCAGCTAAATTATCCAATTATTTAACACATATAACAAACGATAAAGAAACACAAAAACAGAAAATGCATTGTTTTCTGTAGATTACACATATGTTTTTTTTTGTATATTTAATCTCGATCATAGAAATAAACGGTCAGAGCTAATCTCCTCTGTAACTCTTAAATCTTTCAAAACCAAACATATCTCATGTTTTTAAGAACAAACTATTGAAGCTATTTACATTAGGCTTCAACCCATTGCTCGAACATACTGTTTGAAATGATATAATATTATTTCAATTATGAGGATAATAAGTATAACTTTTTTGTAGATGGGTACTGTGCTTTATTTATTGTTCAAAGATAATTATTCAATAATAATTGTTCTTCGATTAATTTTAGAGAGAAATGTCAGTTTATTAATACATGTGTTAAACTTAAATAAAAAAATATGAATGTGTTTCAAGTTATTAACATTAAAATGCAACGGCAGATTGCCGATTGGTCGGAAATGGAACGAGCAATTTGATTGGTTCTAGATCTATCAGTTTAGAACGTCAATCAGTATGCAGATTGTTAGAGGGATGAAACTGTTTTTGATAAATGTTTTCATATTAAACAAACTGCGAAAAAAATGGGAATATCTATCTTTAATCCAGTAAAAATCAAAACAATGTGTGCGCATCAAGATTTTGTTGTTTTTGTTTTTACCTATTTTCACTCTATGTTTAATATCAAACATAATTCCGTCCAAGTAGATCTAACAAATGAGATCGTACACATCTAAAAAACAAAATGTGCACACTTTGATTTGTGAAAAATACGCTCAAACAAACCTTACACTCCTAAGATAATCCTTTGTTAACCCAGTGCAGGATGGTGCAGTGACACACTCAGTACAGTTACAGTAGCATACAGTGCTGAGGAAACACACCTGTGCATTCTATAACTTTTTGCTTTCTGTTTGTTTTGCGAATGTTATTATTGAAACAATGAAAAGTACTTTGAAAACGACGTTTTTTACGAAAATTTATCGAGATTTTAGTATGTTCGGAAATCAGATTTCGTTTGAGCTAAACTTTCTATATTTTCGCAAATGGCTCAAATGGCGAACGATATCGTCCCTGAATAGCCCTGAATCCAAAACAGGAGAAGACCAACATTAATGTCCTCTGTAAATGAGGTAGTATTTTTTTTATAATTTCATTTACAGATTTGCACTGTGCAGTATGGTCTTATATTTGTATATTTAATGTCTACCTTTATTTATAATATCTGCATCAAGACTGAATGCTTGGTCTAGATATAATAACTAAAAAACTACTGATTTAAATAGTTTTTTGGTTCAATATCTTTCTGTTTGAAAAGATATTTTGAGGGTGCATAAAAATGGTATTGTTTAGATTTAATATAGATCCAAAGCTCAGTGTGCAGACATATGTTGATATAAACATGAAACTCAATAGGTCTATAAATGTTTTTTTTTAAAGGAGCATTATTACTCTTATTATTTGATTTTTTCAAAGATAAGTCAAAATATCATTCATGCCTCGATGTTCACATTGGAGTTCCTGAAAGAAAGATCTTCTTTTTTAAACACTGTATTGTGAGGTATAAAAGCTGTAGTGGCATTTTTGCTCGATTGGTCTTGTCGGCTCGGGTACTACTTAAACGAATCCCGGGTACTCTAAAGTATACTTCAATGTACCCCGGGTACGGAAAATATACTAACACCTACCCGGCCAATATTAGAATTTACCCGAGTTTTATTCCCGCCAAACATTCGATGTCGTTAAACGCGCTTCCGAATACGAAACAGAATTCCCTTTGAACAAAACCTGCCTCAACATGCTCTTTTGAGTATGAGTTTCGATAATATAGTGGTCATTTTACAGAATATTGACTTACATATGAACATAATTAATTTGAAAAAAAAGGAGAGATGACAACGACAAATTTAGCGTTAGTATTCTAGGGTACGTTTTAGTATATTTTCCGTACCCGAGGTACATTGTAGTATACATGTACTTAAGAGTACCCGGGGTACTTTTAAGTAATACCCGAGCCGACAAGGACCAATAGAGCGCATTTATTGTTATGGTATCAATAAAGTAACAAACGTTTGTGCCTAGGGCCGCTTTAGTCATGTATGAGAAGACTGTAATTCTGAATTTACACGCTCAAATCTTGAATAGTTTTTTTATATATTGATGTCTGAACACATGCACTGATTCCATAATGTTCCGCAAAAAAATTAATTTAGTATAAAACTAACAACCCCTTTTTCATTATATTGTTTTATAATTTATTGCATAATTGAGCAATATATTTATGTGACTATTTTGATTTAAAATTGTGTTCAAAATGTACAAACAAAACAATGCTATCATTAAAATAATTTGGTTGCAATAGTAGCAAATGTACAACAAAACACACAAATTGCCTATGTTCACATGTTATTTTCACGAAAGAAGTTCCTTACCTTTCTGAGTAATACTCCTTTAAGAGAATTAACTAAAACACTGATTTAAGTTTGAACAATATATTATATATATTATAACAAAATACAAATAAGTTCTTAATTTTACAAAATGCTCTTATACGGCTTTTCGTCAGCTATTTGTCAAATATTCAAACTTAATGCCTTATATTGCAGTCCTTTCTTGACATGTGGTAACTCGTTTCAAATCTGTTAAAAACAAGTTTTATTATCTTAGAAAGTCATAATATACACACATGAAAGCAAGGATTATAACAAAAGCATTTCTTGTTTACGGATTAAAAGTCGATATCGGAAAATACAGGCAAGTTGACAATCGGGACGACACCAAGTAAGATTATAATATATAATGGCCCGCAAAACGAGTAAAAACACAAATTGTTAATTCACACCTTAAATTCAATAGGTTCTTACATTTAGCTATGATTTCCGTTAAATTATTGAACTGTAGAAAGTGAACAACTACTAAAAAGATCCAAATGTGGCATTGTGACATTATTTATTTATTTGGAGAAGCAAGTGCATTTTACACATAAACAAATTACTTTGAATAAGTAAGGCATAACAACTTACTAAACTATTTCCTGACAAAAAGATATAGAGGATATTTGTTCATGTCAGTGTAAGATCGTTTGTTATTTCACGAGTGATCATAGAAAATATATTTTCACGAGTGGCGCAGTCACGAGTGAAAATATTATTTTTCTTTGATCACGAGTATAACAATTTTAAATTTAAAAAGGACTGTCGCGCCGAATGCACGAATACTTCTGCTTTTATCAGTATAACGTACTGTTAATGTTCTAACGTATGATTCTTTCTGAGAACGTCTAAAGACAAAATTGCAGATGACGATGTTAACGACCACATCGTTTGTTAAAATGTGAGTGTTCTTTAATAAACCTTCGATGTTCAGGTGTTTTCTTACATACTGAGTATATGCAAATAGCTTTCAAATGCTAATTTTGAGACATTAAGAATCGGGCAAAAATGATTTGATGGAGTTAGTTGAGGTGAACTGTTGAGTGTTGAAATCTCCGAACAACCACACTTTATACATGTACTGTTAAATGAACTAAAAATTTAACCATTACACGGAGAACCAATCAAAATATTGAATGACAACTTGATATTGCAGATGGACCACCTATCAGTATTAGTTATATGCCCTTATTGTGACAAAGGCCTGGCAAAAACACACAGCGCAAGCATGAAACCAATCATAAAGGAACAAAGAAGGGTCTAACATTATTTAAATACGGAATACCGTTAAGGCCATGGTGGTTACACATTAAAATCCAGAGGGCGAGAATGCGAGAACGCGAGAGTACGATGGCGACAATGCGAGAATACGATGACGAGAGTGCGAGAATACGATAACGAGAGTGCGAGATTACGATGACGAGAATGCGAGAACGCGATAGTACGATGACGACAGTGCGACAATACGATGGCGACAGTACGACAATACGATTGCAACAGTGCGATAGTACGATGGCGACAATGCGAGAGTGCGAGAATACGATGACAAGAGTGCGAGAATACGATGACGACAGAGCGACAATACGATGGCGACAGTGCGATAGTACGATGGCGACAATGCGAAAATGCGAGAGTGCGAGAATACGATGACGAGAGTGCGAGAATACGATGACGAGAGTGCGAGAATACGATGACCACAGGGCGACAATACGATGACCACAGTGCGAGAACGCGATAGTACGATGACGACAATGCGACAGTGCGACAATACGATGGCGACAGTGCGATAGTACGATGGTGACAATCCGATAGTCATATCGTACTGTCGCCATCGTATTGTCACCATCGTACTATCGAACTGTCGCCATCGTATTGTCGCACTGTCGCATTGTCGTCATCGTACTATCGCGTTCTCGTCATCGTATTCTCGCACTCTCGTCATCGTATTCTCGCACTCTCGGCATCGTATTCTCGCATTGTCGCCATCGTACTCTCGCGTTCTCGCATTCTCGCCCTCTGGATTTTAATGTGTATGTCCATTTAAAGCCCAATTGTGACACAAATAATGCCAAGGGCCGTTCAGCACGTGCATCGTCATAAAACTAATCATCTTTTTATATTTCATATTCATTTCACTTGTTTGTACGTTCGCGCATAAATAAAATAGTGTATATGGAGTTAAAATGTTATATGGCGTTGTATAAGGTTATAATTATTTAGTATGTTTGTTTGATTTGCAAATGGTTGTTATCAACATTTCGTTTGTGTGTGTGTGCTATTCAAAACAAATGAGTCGTTCAACTTTGTCAATTGTATCACCGAAATATGTTTTTTGTTATGTTTTTATAACAAATAACAATATAACAAAAACTCTTCTGTATTCTTTAAAATGACATACAAGTAAGTCATTTTTTTGTTATATCAAAGTTTGTTGATTAATTCCGTTTTCCCATATATAAACCACCAAGAGGGCCTTGTTGTACCGAGTTGCGTCAATGCGAACAAATATGCCCTTCTTTTAATTTTGTTTGACGAAACAAACATAATAATATACCTGTAGGATGATTTTCGGGCTCGTAAGTAAGGACAACGTCCTTTTTAGCCCTCAATCATGCGGACTTTTTACAGAACAGTTTTGTGTGGGTCCCGTGTATTTTATAAAGTATGATGTGGTGACTGATAAGTGTGTATTTAGTATAGTTAACTGTAAAGATACTCAACATCATATTTTTCATTTATTACTCGCACAACATATGTCCTTCCCAGTGTTTATCCAAGCGTTCTTTGAAACTATTCGGGGTTTCCGAATCCACAACATGTTGGGGTAAACTGCTCCATACATTTATTACTCTGTAGGAGAATTGATTTAGTGTAAATGAAAGTGCACATATTGGTTTTTACAGTTTTAAGGAGTGTTCTCTTCTAATGAATTTTGCAGCAGTAAACAAATCAACGGGGCAATCGTCAAGACCCTTCACCAGCTTAAATGTCTGAATCATATCCCCTCGCAGTCTTCTGTGTGCTAGTGTTGGTATTTTTAGTTCTTTTAGTCTGGTCTGGTATGGCAGATCCCTTAAGTTTGGAAAAAGTTTCGTCGCCCTTCTTTGGACCCGTTCAATGTTCTCAATATCCTTACGGAGGTATGGGTGCCAAACTACATTAGCAAATTCCAGGTGTGTCCTCACCAATGCAGTGTAAAGTCTCAAGAAGGAGTAGTTATCAAGTTTGTTATGGTCCGGGAAATAATAACCAATATAAACAAATAAACACTCACTAAATATGCCAAAAGTTAATATACGATACACATACTATGTGTGGTAAATCGTCTTTCTTTCTTTTCAGTGAAAATAAGTAATTGTGTTAATTTTAAAAATATGTATCTACTTTTAAGAGACACATGTTTACAATATTTCAATCAGTTGCGACAAGAACCTCATAACCCGAACCCTCCGCACAGAGATTTTTTGTTTAAATCCATCATTAAGTTATTCTAAATATAATTGTTAACTTTAATGTGTTTTAATTATTTCAGAGATCTCTTACAAATAGTGTTTTTTGTTAAAACTAGAATTTGATCAGTTCTGTTTATTATCGGTTTCCACGTACAGTTAACGATGCAATAAAGTCGTCAATTGTCAACAAAATTGCACGTACTTTCAACAAATTATAAAAATTGTAACTAATAATCTTTCTAAATGTTGAACGATTTTACTAATTTTCCTTGCACTAAAACTGTCCTTGACATCGGAAATAATCATTCAAGGTGCACTGTAGCCTTTTGCAACGGCCCCACATACGGGCATTTAGGTAGAAAAATGGCGGACAGCGTGGATATTGATTTGTATGAAAATATTGAAGAGGGATTTGATCAGGTTTAATAATTTTGTTTCAGTGTTGTTCTCTTTCTTTTCGGATCAACTGTCTCCAAACATAAAATACATCCATTTGCAGACCGAAGCGTCTTGTATTACCTACAAATTATGCCTTATAATCGACAGAGAGCAATGCCTATTTTCGATCGTGTTTCGATTTAATTTAGCATTCTTCGGATAAGCCTTTTCTACTTCTTTACTTATTTTACCGAAAGCAGTTACTTAAAGGCAATTCTTAAGAACATAATGCATCCATGAATGTATTCAAAATTTTGATATTGTTACTGGTCGGCGTTACTGCCGCATTTTCAAAGGGAAACAACTCTACTGCAGTACTGGTTTGAGTCCTAGTTATTCTTGAATGCTCTGAGCTTTTATGAGTACGTACGTACAGCTCAGAGTTATTCCTCGTATCCACCGTTTTCCATATAAAAAAAGTATGTCTCACGTATGTCTATAAAATCGAGTTCATCAACCTAATACATTGTTACAAACACAATACCTGTTACAATCGACATTAATATGCGTGTATTTTTTTTGAGAAATGCTCAAAATATAAACTTGATAACAAACTGTTTATGGCGGAAGTTGTGAATTGTCGATAAGAGCAAAGCACAAGAAAAGGTTACAATGCACAAATTGTTTTCACCGTAGTATCTGACGATCTGGTCTTATGCAAGCAGGTGAAATTGTATAGTGTATAACAGTGAAGTTTAAATTAGGACACATTCTTGTGACTGTATTCTCGCTGCGATCGGATAAGTTGCATGTTCCATTAGTAAGTTGAATAATATCGGGCGTATGTTTGCATTTTAAACAAGTTGTTATTCAAATAAAGGTACAATGTGTTGTTGGTGTATCTTTTACTATTTTACTAAGTTAAAGAGATGAATGAGGGTTGAAATGCTATGAAACACTTTCTGCATTAATTAAAATATTTGTTGAACATATTCCATATTTGTTTGCGGATATTAAGCTAGACTATTTAATATATACATAGAAAATATTGCATACATACACACACCCAAAGTAAAGAAATGGAAAAAGAAACAGCATAAAATCAAATTAACACAGAAAACAAATAAGAACAAAGAAATGAATATTCATTATTAGAATGAAATATAAACACATTATATGACGCCACACTATGTCGTAAGTCCTATTTCCGAGTTGCATTGATGACTTTAAACAACGTCATAATATTTATCGGACCACATACTAGGATTCTTCAGCGCT
>VMBQ01003565.1:67593-102834 GCA_007657795.1 Dreissena rostriformis | reverse complement strand
TACACATGAGTTACGAGAATCCCTATAATTCATTTTTTTCTTGTAGAAACTTGTTTTCAAAATATCATTTTAAAATTGGATACCGGTTAATTTGTTAGAAAGGTGCAAATATACAGAATTCGTGCGGTCCCACAAGATTTCCGATCTAAATTATTAACAAAAATATTATACAGCAGGGCTATGAAGCCTATTAAACGCTAATCTGAATTCACGGGCACCAATTGTTGAAGACTTGACCTTGTGATCTAGTGGTTGACCCACTTCAACCAGATTCAAACAAGACCTTCATAAGGTCAAGATAAACATACTGACCGCATAATCAAGATTATGTCATAAATGTGGCCTCTAGAGTGGTAACAATTGATTATTATTGTTTTAAGATTTGGTCAGTAGTACTGGAAATATTTCCAAACAAATTCACCCACAGAATTTGAACGATTCACGTTTCATCTAGATTTATTCTCATTATCAGAAGCGCATCTCATACAAGGCTACCACGTGGTATATGTATCACTTCGTTTTTGACACGTTACAGTTCACGAAAAGGTTAGCTTTAATGAATAAGCTTTCGTGTACTTATCATCATGGTGATATTTTTGTTTTGCCAAATTAAAAAACGCACTTGCTTATCAGTCATTATGTGATGTATTTGAGTGAGGCTGTAACGTTCATTTTTTTGTTTATCTGCCGCTCCAAGGGATGCTCTTAATAACGTTCTCATGGACTAAAGCTCTTCGATAGACAAACAAGGGCGTATAATATATCATGTAGTTATTTAGATTGTAGACAACAATTTGACCATAATAATTTATGAGGGCCATTACTCCGGTTTTGTCGAAGAAAAAAGCTCAACCCCGGTGTGCAACTGTAGGTATTGATTTATATTTATCATGTGTGTTATGTTTCATCACTGAAGCAGCAATAATAGTATCATGTTTGTTATTTTTCATCACTGTTACACCAATCATTTCCTTCTTGTCCTAAGGGTGTACAAGAAAACGTCTGAGAGTGCTGTGTGGTCGCATTGCTACACCTATGTTGTGCTATCTGTAGACTCGCGCCAGCGCCTCAGATACATTTTTCACATAGGGAATAACTACCATACCCTTCGACTTGTTCTTGGTTTTATCCCTTTCTTTCCTCCTTTTACCGTTCCCCTCCTGTTTTTCTGATATCTTCGTTTCAGTGTCTTTTATCACTTTGTTTATTGTCCAATGTGGATATCCACACACATTCAGCGCTCCCGTGATGTGGTCCAGTTCCATTTTCTGATCCTATTTATCTGTGACTATCGTTAAACATCTGTCAACTAGAGTTCTTACCACAGAAAGCACAACATAGGTGTACCAATGCGACCACACAGCACTCTCAGACGTTTTATTGTACACCCTAAGGACAAGACGCTGACGGAAGAGGTGTGCGGCTGTATATACAAGATTCCGTGCAAGAATTGTGAAACTGTGTACATAGGAGAAACAGGTCGCAAACTTGGTAATCGGCTCAATGAGCACAAAAAAGACGCTAAGAACAGCCCACAAGTTTTCACGCGGTCAGGAAGGAAACAATCGCAAACAACAGAACACTCCAGTGCTGTTACGAACCATATAGCTAGGCACAACCATGTCATTGATTGGGAGGGGGTGAAAGTGATGGATAGGGAAAACAACACCGCACTCAGAAAACTTAGCGAATCGGTAGCGATAGCTAAGGAGAGACGGGTGATGAACAGGGACGAAGGGGGCTACCAACTGAGCCCCATCTACAGGCCTTCGTTTACTGCTGGGAACCAGTCCGGCAGTAAGCCCGCCCTGTGACGTTCACTTCCCGCGAAGTCACAGTCTCATGAAGATTCACCAATGGTGGATCTAAACTGTCACGGTATGTGAAATAAACTCTTGGAATGTACATATAAACTGTTCAATAAGATACGTCTAGCTGAAATGTTATGATCTGAATAAGATATCAAAGCTAAAAAGGTGTCGTTAAGCTTTAACTTGATCACAGATAGTGAAGTTTTATATTTAAAAGAACGTATAATAACTTACCGCACGTTTTCAGTATTATAGAGTTGTTGTGGTGCGCACAAGAAATCTGCCTTTAAGGCAAACGTCACACATTGGCAAGGTTTGCTTGATCGGACAAATGCGTCAAAGTTCATCACATATTTTCCCCAAAATATGTGCAAGACATAGTTTTAATATTAGAGTAACAGTTAAGGCTTATGCTAAACAATGCGGGCAGAATAAAGCTTATGTTAATTTAAGTTGCCATTCATGGGATAATGTTCATATTACTTCACCATGCAATCGGTTGAGACGGTTTGCATGCAAAACTTGGGTCTCTGTCTCAATTTACACTGCTCAAATAATGGACGATAAGCAGCTTTTAAAAATATTTGAAAACATGTACTAGTTTGCATTTGTTAAACGTTGAAAAGCAATGCTGTGAAAACTTAACGCTTGTCAACTGTACGTACGCATTAACATAGCGTGACATTGTATGAGTTGTATAAATGAATTGCATATCCGCTTTTTTATCAGATATATCATGACTAAGCTGATAGTGGATATTCTATACGCAGCGCCCCCATTGACCCTTAATTATTATATTGAAAATCATTGGTCGCAAAACCATAGAGTCACCAAATAACAATGTGCACTGAAAAGAAACAGTTTCGGACGCTCGCCTGTGACATTTGTGAGTTTAAAGTGGTCGTCCGGTAATATAAAACTGTCTTTTAAATACTCCTGAACTAGAGTTTCAATATGGCGAATTTTCCGAATTTATACATTTGTTTCATCGTTATTTGGAATTATTTAAATATGTATGTTATTGTTAACAATAACCCAATGATAGTTTTGAATTGTAAAGCTACTGACATATGAGCCGCGCTCTGTGAAAAGGGGGCTTAATGCATATGCGTAAAGTTTCGTCCCAGAGTAGCCTGTGTAGATCTCACAGGCTTATCAGGGACGTCACTTTTCGTTTTTATAATATTTTTCGTTTAAACTAAGTTTCTTATAAGCAAAAATATAGTTTAGGCGGAAAAAAACGCACATGCATTAAGCCCCGTTTTCATAGAGCGTTGCTCATATGTATGCGGGATGCATGTCATGTCCGTCCGTCCGTCCTTCCGTCGGTCCTCCGTGACAGATTAAGTTCGTGAGTACGATCACCCCTTGCTACAGCTATAATATTTTGTACTTAAACAGTTGTGGCAAATGGCCGATCATTCCCTACCCACTCATATAACCTATCCTCACTTTTATTTTGACCATTACTTAATATGAGTTAATAATAATTTACATAGGCTATTTTGTGCTTAAATAAATTGAACCGTTTCGTCTAGAAACTGCACCATTTTATAACAATTGAATACTTGCACAGGTATTGCTAATAACCATTCTCTATTTACACATATCATCTACTTTCTGGTTGGCATTCAATTAGTGTTGACGTACAAATATAATTTAACTAAATTTTACTGTTTTCTCAAGGAGCAACACCAGTTGAATACTTGCCTATTATGACCAACTCCAGTCCAGACCAGATATTACGTTGGCATTGAAACTGCACAGGCTAATCTGGGATGACACTTTACGCACATGCATTTTGTCCAGTTTTCTCAGAACGCGACTCATTTATATTTACCATGTCGTCTATCCTTAACACCACTTGCCTCAACTACATTTTATTTGTTGTGGCCACATTTTCACTCGATGCTGTCATGTGTAAACATCATTATGCAAGATGAGTTATATTAATTCCTCTCAAGCATGAATGTTTGTTAACCTACCCATAAAATGTGATCAAGTTCCAGTTAAGTCAGCAGTAAAAATGTATTCAAACTGCGTCTTTGTAACTGGGCCATAATCGCTCCTTTGCCTCTGAAAAGTATAGTGCAGCGGAATAAAATTGATATGTTAATTTATTACCGCAATTTCACGCGCTCCGTAGGTAAATGATAATTGAAGAGTGGGAAAACGTTTATCGTATATTAACATCAATTAAAAATTAGTTTTCTTGAAAACGCTTTGATCATTTATGTTAAAAACTAGAACAAGTTGATGGTATGTAGAAAATGACGTATTAATTGATGCCATTCATCACGCAGGAACGAATCATTATGTCTATATCCATAACGTGTTTGTAGTCATCAAAATGAAATTCATGCGATATTGTATCGCCTTTTTTATAAAGTAGTGTATTATTAAGAAACTACAACTTTAAGAATTTCAAAATAGGTGTTTGTCTGTTCAATGACACCTGAGGAACAGAAAATAATAAACACTCGAGCTAAACCTGTCATTAAAATACTGCATGCCGTACATGCCTACCGACGATTTATGGCTCATAACTTGTTTACGTCATGACACACTTATTTTGAAATCATTTCTTGTCATTAACATTTCCTTTACAAAAACAAGATAACCCATAGTTACGTTGTCAAGGGCATTGATCAGTCAATATGCCAATCACCACCTACAGAAAACCATCTTAATTAAAATGTTATATATGAAGGAAGCTCTAACCGTAAGATATTTTATTACAAATAGTATTTTCAACGAATACTTAAGTAGTTCCTTACTGCCAGTGAAACGATATATATTTTACTACGTTGATAAAAAGTCGTGCTTCTTTGTTAAATATAAATTGTATCAAATTGTTAGATTATATTTTGTTATAAACCATACGTTGTAATATATAGACACGTGACAATATTTTGTATTATATTTTGTGTATTTAGACGATGTACTTTCGTATTAGTCTTAATAAACTGTCTGTACTGTTCTGTTCTGTTTAAAACAGTCGTCAAAAGTAAAAACCTTTTAAACCGAAAATGAAAACACATCGTCGCAAACAACGTTCGCTAAGATCTGTTTTTCGTCTTGATATATTGTCCATTTTATCACGTAAGGGAATGTAAATCTGTTCAAGGAAGTTCCCCTTAAATATACAAAACAGTATTAACACACCTTGCGGTAACTCCATAATCAAGAACAACACGATCACAATGAGGAGCATAACCGTTGTGCGAGACGTGCGAATTGTCCTTGTTGACAGTTGGCCAGACACGGAGACGTCCTCGAATGAGCAAGCCGTGATGCATTTAAGGAAATCAGAAGAAGCGATCCGTACAAGAAAATAAGGAAACATGGGAGTATCTTCGCAAGGCATTTGTATATAACAGCCCTACCAGGATCATCGGTTTGTCTGTTCTAGAGCCAAGGTTCATGTATAAAATCAGCCCTACCAGGATAATCGGTGTCTCTGTTCTAGAGCCAAGGTTCAACGGTTCAAATACGTACGCACCCTCGTGTCCCTCCTCCAGAGTGTACTCAGGTAGTTGGGTATCAAAGGTTCAACGGTTCAAATACGTACCCACCCTCGTGTCCCTCCCCCAGAGTGTACTGAGGTAGTTGGGTATCATGGCAATAATGGAAGATATCACAATTATACAGACCACCAGCCTTGCGCGGATTAATCGACGAATTCGTGTAAGGTTTTCTTTGGCTGGTGAATGTATGTGGTGATGGCGACATATCGCCAATGCCACGGCTAGCCATATTTATATAGTGTGAGCCGTGGCGGAAACGTTCAAATACACCAGCAGAAAATGCATCTACCCCCACTGTTTTTGCTGTGTGATATTTGACGTGATTTGACTTGATTTGATTTATTCCCTTTATTCAAGGCATCATTAATTATATAAACGCGATAATCTGTATTATAACTGGTAAAAAATCGACCTCACTATAAATTCACTGCTCTTCGAAAGTTTTCATGACTAAATTCATTTTTGACGTATATGACCTTTGTGTTGTCGAGGACAGTTGATTACACCGCTGCATAATATGACCATTAAAAAGCGAGGTCAAACATAAATCAGATATAAGCGGGATGAGCGATATATATGTATATATTCCACATCAAAACAATACAATTTTAACTGAACTGATATTATGATATAGCATAGTCGTCTCAAATAAAGGAGAGACAGTTTCAAAACAAAATTCCGAAGTGAACTCTTTCAGTGCTGGAACCGAATTTTGAAGGCCTTTGCAAACAGCTTGGATCCAGATGAGACGCCACAGAACGTGGCGTCTCATCAGGATCCAAACTGTTTGCTATTTTGATAATATTATTTGAAAATAAGTGAAGAAAATGCTCATTTTAGAAATTCAGCAGACGACAATTTATCAGACGACAAATTTCCCAGCATGCAAAGGGTTAAACTTCTACTCATGTTGTGGGGAGGCATAATAGCTCATGTTAATGATACACATGCAATTACCATGTGCGCTTATAACATAAATGTTTTATTTTTTATTTGTATGTGAACACGAGCCACACACATAAATCTGAACTGAAAAGTCAAAATCTATATTTTAAGATGCTAAATTTATTTATTGAAAAATCTACTTTTATATTTCTTGTGAATCTAAGGTCGCCTTTTGAACGAAACATTAATTCGTGGATATATTATGATTGATGAAAAAAATAGAATCCTCAAATATCGCTCAGATTTCAAATATCGCTCTGTGATTTTCGTGGTAATGTTCTGATGTATTGATGAAAATAAGAGAATCTTCAAATATCTCCCAGTGTAGTTTGTGGTAGTATTCCGATTATATTGATGCAAACTATAGAATATTCCAATATCGCTTTGTGATTTTCGTGGTAATTTTCTGATGTATTGAAGAAAACAATAGAATCTTCAAATATCGTTAAGTGTTTTTGTGGTGATATTTTGATATATTGATGAAAACAATTGAATATTCAAATATCGCTAATTGTATTTCGTTGCAATGATTGTATATATTGATGAAAACAATTGAATATTCAAATATTTCTCAGTGATTTTTGTGGTCACATTTGGATATATTGATAACAATATACTGTCCAATGTAATATCAAATAATGGTCCTGATTTACCGAAATTATATTTTTCATTTTGGCCTTGTTTTGGCACTTAAGCCTTCGTTTCGAGCGACTTTTCCTTTACGTAGATATGACAGTTGTTGTATATGCACATTTTTGATAACTTAAACGTGCTTGTGGGTAAATGTTTGTAAAAAAGACGATATGACAGTTGTTTTATATGCTCATTGACAAAAAGGCATCAAAAGAACAGATATAAATGACTGTTTTGATACCTTTTGAGTGTTTGTGGGTAAATGTTTGTATATGTTTATGTTATGTGGCTGAGTATGCGAATTATTCGATAACGTAGCTCTTAGAATTCGCTATTTGACATAAACTGTTGTAGAGGCATAAGCCACTGTCATCTACAAACACATCAACCACCCGCGGTGAAAGTTTAATGAAGAAGCATTCTTGTTCAATATAAAAAAAAGCCTTTTCCTCAATCAAGTAGAAGCATGCTTCGCGTGAACGTAGCAAAAACTATGCATAGATGTGTAACAGCAATTGTGGATTAACGATTGTTAGCATTTTTTATAGACACCACAAAGTATTTTTTTTTAAGAAATCAGAGAAAATACACGATGCGAGCAACATATATTTAGTTTAGTAAAAATGAAACTCCCACAACATTATCATTAGAGAGAAGATTCTTGTGTTATCCGACATGCTTTTATATCAGGCCAGTAACCGATTGCCTATACAATACAGGACATTACATGCAACGAAATGTAAAGACCCATTAACACTCAAAATCAAAATTATTATTTGTGTATGGTACAATATATTCAACACATGTTCATGTACCAATTTAGTGTTCGGGTGTCGTATGAATAGATATCGTTGCGGCAAATTAAAATGGTATATACTGTACCACAACAAATACAAAATAGCATATTTTACGACATATCGTTGAATTTGAGTGTTAATAGGGGTTAAACATAAAAAAATGATTAGAACAGTGGTAATTTTATTGGAACGGTCAATACAAAGCATGAGACGATTTTATCAGTATAACCCTTACATTTATTCCCCCTACTGTTGACTGACAAAATTGAGTTGATCTAATGATGACATGTAAAAGCAGTTTACATATTTGGTTTGATTAATGCAAAGTAACTTATATCTCCCTTAACAAGGCACGCGCCCTATATGAATAGCAGTGCACATGTATATGCGTATAACAATATTTGTTTCAATGACAACATGATTTAAGTCGCGATATCGTGTCCGCCATTTGTAGCATGTAACTAAATCTTTGGACGCCACTTAGTATAAAATTACGATTCTTAGAATCTGATCTGTTTCCAAGAAACCAACAATATAATCTTGTAAATAAGTATGCTTTGCTCGCTAAAACAGTTTCTTATCGTCCCATTGGTGCAAAAAGGTACCATGTGACATTTTATTGTAATGCCTCACGGTACCTTTTTGCACCAATAGGCGTTATATAAGATGTTATATGATTCCATAATTTGTCCACTTGTTTGTATTTGGCAAGAACATAAGCGCACTAAAGTCTGGAACAGTAAAAGACTGTTATTGTAATAAATGTATTCAATCCATGTATCTGGACTGAAATCAATGTTTTCAAATATGTGTCGTATTAAAACCGATAAGAACCTATTAATATAAATAAAGGATACGCATCGCAATTGAAACTGTCTCGTTTTTAAATATATATATAAACATTGATTGAAGTAAACCCTCACTATCTGCACCTTCTTTTGAGTTGCTATGGACATTATCTCCAACATTTGTGATTTCCTACTACAACATCTTCCTGCGTATTTGTTTCCGAAAACCTTTAAAACACGTATGCTATAAAGCGAGTATTTAAACCAATCAACGGATGATCACACAACATACGGTCAGTAGATTTGTACTGCCAAGCCTGTCCTGCAATACATACGATGTCCGTAGTTTATGTTTAAGAGTCAAAAGCTCAGAGAGACTCGGGCATATGGCAATATGGTCACCATAGTTTCAATAACATGTTTGACATTATTGCCGTTAAAACTTAGGGCCATGTGATTTCTCTTGAACTTCGACTTAGTTTCGTTTGTAAATACCAGCCCGAGTCCTGTTAGTCGTTTATAGCTAATGGGAAGGTTTTGATGTTGGGTCGAGTCTATTGTGCATACATTTACTGAATTGCTACTAACATAAATGTAACTATGTATCTTCTTCGTGAGCTTGAGATTAACATTAGTTCTATTATCAAACGTGTGCCTATATGATAACATAAGAAATAATTGTTTTTTTCTTTCTTTATACGTCACATTTATTACAAAAACGCTCTTTCACGTTCCAATGTTTGTGATGTTTGGGTTGATATCAGTGTTCCTATAAATCACACCAGTTGCTTCGTATAAGTTTAGTTGGTTTACTACCACAAGAGTGTTACACAAGTGTTAAGAGATGCCTTTTTGATGATCGACAGATCATAAAGGTATCATAAAATGTGCGATTTAAAGGCGATTTTCTTCCTTTATTCGTGACACCGAATGCAATGGCGTCGCCATGATAGCATTATATTCCAATACTTGATATTATAAACTACTTTTCGGACAGAATTTCATGTGACATACTTAACAGCATAAATGTAAATGATTTAACGTTTTTTATTTTAGTTTTCATTATGCATGTTAGACATGTTTAGTAAGACAAATGACAAACCAATACTTACGAGTGCCTTATGCTGTCTTTATTTACGTTAAGCGCAAATAAAATTATCATTTAATTAAATATCACCTTTAATAACATTCACACCAATCTGATAGCGTAATTCGTGTGATCAAACTGCGAAAGCAAATTGATATCGAAAACGAGCAATAAAAAACGACATATCAATACATTTATGACTCAAGAAACACGTATTGTAAACAAGCGCATGCATATATTTCATCGTACACTGATAATGACAATCAATTAAGCTGTCTATAGCTATATCCTGCAAAATTGTGTAGTGTCACAGACAACTTTCAATCTGTGAACTATTAAAATAACTTTCTATAAAAACATAATGCATAAGGTAAATACTGGATGTGGACACAGGGAACAATGTCTGATTCATCCGAGATTAATCTGTTCAAGTGTCACAAAGTGTCACGTCGTCTAAAATCGTTGATCAATTATGTCACAAAACGCATTTTATGAAACTAAATTAGTTTATTTAAAGTACTTTGTACCTGTTGTTCGCCAACTTATTTTCTGGACAAATGCATCTGGCCTCATATTTAAAAACAAATGTTATTAATAAGTTAACATAACGTCTATAAAGCCAAAAATGTTCTAATAACTAAATATATTTTATATATTTAATATTGACCAATACTACATGCCATGGATCAATGAAATAAATTTGAGAAAAACTTATATTTGAAAATACCTATTAAAAGGATGAATGCATTGTTTTATCAATTTATCAATTGTAACATCAATTGTTTTATCAAATGTTTTCTTGAGCTTACTTTTTCATTTTTTTTTGTACACGCGCCGAAGATAAACGCTGTTAGTTTGTATCGAAAGCGTTTGCATGATTTGGGCTGGATTTGTCTTTGCATAGATAAACATGAAAACGTGTGATATGATTGTCTATAATTTACCAAATAAAAATTGGAAACAGAAATTATTACAATTTGGTATACGTTTTGCATTATGTATGCACACTTAGGCTCTTTCTTCAAATGTTGGTTTGAATTACTCCCCCTTCTTTTGATAATTGTTTTAAAAACATATTAACCTCAATATAGTAAAATTATTAACAATTGCAAAAAGTAAGAATTGTGTGAAATGCGATTTCAAATAATTCTATCGATACCCGGTATTTTAATTTACGTACTTAATATTATACCAGATAAGACTCTAGACATTCCAGTATCATAACGATGCGTTGCAAATTATGATTTTAAATATAATATATAATATAACTTTATTTTCATCCAAATACATGAAGAGTTGAATAAATAATCAGACACAAGTTTGCAATAGTTAAAAGAAAGAATAAGCAATGTATACATCGTACATATAGGATCTGACATGAGTTGTCATATCATACCATATTTTATTAAACGAGTTCAGGAATTTTGTTAGTAACCGNATTTTAAGAAATACGTTTCTTTATAATGTTGTTTAATAAATTTCAGTACCGCCTTGACAGAACCTTTGTGTTCTTTCGATTGATTGTGATTATTTGTATTTGTATTCTTACATGACTATTTCTATGTTATGTAATGTTATGTTGTTACACCTATTTACGTGACAGAAAGCATGTGTATATATAAGTATGAAGACGATGTACTTTTGTATAAGTCTGAATAAACAGTCTGTCTGTCTGTCTGTCTGTCTGACGCGAGTTGTCGTTTCATAGTTTATTCAACTAGTTCGGGTGTTGTTGTTTGTTAAGTTAGCAAGCTTTTGGCGAGCTTACCAGCAAATGTCGTGGACGATTTTGATAAATCTTGGTATGAAATGACAACGAGTTTCAGATCTGTGTGTTACCTGCTTTTAAATAAGCAAATACAATTAATATTTCCTTAAACGTCATTATGAAACCGGAAAGATGCTCAACTTGCATAACGTCACTTTCAGCAAAAGAACGTAACGCGATTGGTTAGTCAAACAAAAAGTGGCCAATCAAAACGCTCAAAAAGCTTTATTACACATGTTTTAGATAAACATATTTATTGTCAAATTTCCGAAAAAAACAAGGTGATAACACGTCATATTATGTATAATATTACATGTTACTTTCATTATTTCCACTAAACGACGTTACGTCACTGCATGATGTTGACGTTACTTCATGCGTTTATGTTTTTAACTGATAGTACTGATGGAGTAATTAAATTAAACAAAACTGACGTGTTTGTACGATACATTTTATTAATTTAAAAAAGCATATAATATACAAAACACATATATTTACCATTTTAGGAAACATGATGTACAGCCCATATCTTATATCACGTCGCGGACCAGAGAATTAATTGATAGGGATATATCCGTGTTATGTTCAGGCCATAAATCCTTTTTTTTATTTAAGGGACCCTTTCACGTTTAGACAAAATTAAAAAAAAATGTTTTAGATTTTCAAATTTCGTTGTAGTTATGTTTTTTGCTATGAAACAGTAATACTGAACATATACCATGCTCTAAAATATCCATTATGTGCATCCTTTGACTATTTAAAAACCTGAAAATTATGTTGCAACGCGAAACGATTGTATGATTTGGAGAGTTCTGTTCTTAACGTTATATTTTGTGACATTGCTCGGATTGCTTATATAAGGAATAAAGTGCATACAGTGTCATGTCAGAATGAATGGCCGACTGGTCTAAGCGATATACTTTTATTCCAAGGGTCAGTGGTTCGAGACCAGGTTTGGGTTACTTTTTTGTTTCTTTAATGTATTGTTTGTTTTATACTTGAACTCTTTTGTTCCGATTCTTACATTATAAATTTTAAGCATTTAATGACAAACTTCAAAATATGCCAAAATCTGTGAAAAGGTCCCTTTAAATATCGTTTTATATATGAAAAAATGCACACTGACGACACATGTTTATACAAACTAAATGCAATTCGTCTGAGTTATTTTGCTTTTAGTTCAGGCATTTTAATATAAACGTGCTTAATATCCTTTTTGTAAATGTGTTTAGTGCACAAACTCGACATGCATACGCCATGCAGATCTTTGCAAAGTGTTAGGTCAGATAAATAAGTCATATCAGATATGTGTCTTTAAACAAATGCTAACTGTAATTCTGAAAGATAAAGACGTTATTGAAACAGATAAAGTGAGAAAATTCAACCTCACGGTCTTAATTTCTTGTGTATGAAACATGCATGTGAGCCACGTATATGAAAACGAGGCTTAATGCATGTGCGTAAAGTGTCGTCCCAGATTAGCCTATGCAGACCGCACAGGCAAACCAGGTTGACACCGCCTAGACTGGATTTTGATTGAGAAGAGACTTTAAAAGAAAAAATCCATGAAAGCGGAAAGTTTCGTTACTGATTAGCCTGTGCGTCCTGCCTAGTATATTAAATTTTCCAATAATTCATTTAATGACAAACTTCAAAATTTACCAACGTATGTGAACAAGACCATTTAAAGACAGGTAATAGTTAAACATACTCTTAAAGTAGCTTTCATTTTATTTAAGGCAACTATTTTTACTCCTAACATGCTGTTATATTTAATTGAACGTAATCAAGTAACAAAATTAGATCATTTTGTCACTAAATAACGAGACAAATTTTATCTGCGTAATTCATTTTAATTGATAAAATCTGATAGTAAAGTGACGTTTTTTTGCGTAAATTTAAATGATTTCCCGGTGATTTTTTTTTTTTTTNCGTGTTGGAAAAAAAAAATGTTTAAACGGCATTGAATAATAAAAGACAGACAGTTTATTTTGACTTGTACAATGTACATCGTCAACAACAAATAATGAAAATAGTACAGTTTGTTAATTGTGATCGGAACTAAGTTTTATACATATAAACAAATCATTTAGCAAGAGAATAAAGTGGCGTGATTACAAATCAAATAAATGAATACGATTTCTAAAAATGATTTCACACATACTAGATTTTTTATGTGTTTAGCATGTACAGAAAATATCTTCTCCTAACACATATTCGTAATAACGATTCACAAATGCCACAATGCAAATTATGTATAGAGTATATAATCTCCTCCAGTTTAATGCCTGAGATCTGATTGATGTCTACGCTACGTAGAAAATTACCCTGTATTTTACGAGTTTCAGCTTTAATTGGACAGTAATTATCTCGAGAAGAATCATATAAAAGGCGTTAATGATGAAATACCAGGCAAATCTAGAGCAGCTCAATATTGGAACAGAATCCGTGTTTCCTGTGCGTAATAAAGATCTACCGTATTTAAATAAGTATTCACCTGTAGGGCTAACATAATGTACACCGTCACGGTCACACTTTTCAAAACTCACGAACTTTTTAAAACTTAACAATTAGACCACGAAATATATGCATAACATTAAGAATGATCTTTAAAAAAACTTTATAATGATATTTTGATAGTGACGAATCTAGCGTCAAAGTGAAAACAAAAAGTCCGGAAATAAACTGGATACTATGTATGATGAATTATCTTCTTCGAATGCATGCACTCCTGTTTTTTATTTTATGTACATTATTTAAACCGGTATTACATATTTACCAACCTTAAAATGGTGTTATTTGAACGTATCAGGATGGCTTTTAGAACACTAACGAAGAACTATAATATTATCAAACTTATGTTTTACACAATTAAGGCTCATTTTACTATATTAAAAGGTGCATACAAAATAAGGTCATCACCGGCAATGTGTACACCTAAAACACAAACTCTTATAATTCCTGGACAAGAAAATCTAAAATATTGAATAAAGACATACAAAATGTACGAGATAATAATGCTGTAATCGTCGTCAGAAGACTGATATTGTAGAACCGGATCCTCAAAAGTAACGAACTGTAAAAATGAACCGCGCTCTGTGAAAGGGGGGTTTAATGCATGTGCGTAAAGTGTCGTCCCAGATTAGCCTGTGCAGTCTGATCAGGGACGACTCTTTCCGCCTAAACTGGATTTTTGCTAAGAAGAGAATTTCTTTACGCGAAAAATATTATAAACTCGGAAAGTGTCGTCCCTGATTAGCCTGTGTGGACTGCACAGGCTAATCTGGTACGACACTTTACGCACATGCAGTAAACCCCCTATGCTCAAGTGATAGATATCCGTCTTATGTGCTAAAATTCCACTGTTTCAAACATCGTATGATGCAGTGGCATCACAACAGAACTTGTCTTCAAAAAGCATTATCTCTTGATGGTTGGCAACAGAGAATGTGCTAATCTTAAAATATCGCTTTGAATCTTAGTTCAAGCTACTGCTAGATACTTAAAGATAATGTGCAATTGATACAAAAATTGAAATGAAAACTTCCCCTTAAAGATTAGGTAAAACATTTCGACATGGTTAAAATGCCAATATCCAACTGAAGAAACGTGTCGATTTGCAAAGAGTGAAATGGTGGACGCAGTTATAGCATTTTCTTTTAAAAGGATTTTTTGCCAACACATTGTATTACAAGACTGCAAACACATACAGATACTTATACATATGCAACACAAAACATAGCCATACGTTATCTATATAATAAAAGTCAATGACATACAAAGCAATAAGTAAAGTAAAGTGGAAAATGTCTCTACCTTTACCACGCAAAAAAATACAGACTTTACCATAATGCACAGAATGTAAAGCTAATGAATATTGTTCTGCGACATGTTTTTGTTTTTAAACTTGAACTATTGTACAAAATCATCTGCGTGTCAAGTGTCATGTGTATATTATACTCTTAAGGGCGAAATGTTACTTTAGTTGATGCACAATAGTTATAGGCAGTATTATGTCTTAGTTGGAGATAACATAACAAATCATAACTATGCAAAAGACCCTTCGTGGCATTAGACATTTGAAGTTTACAAACTTAGTGCAAATTGAAAAGAATGCTTTCTTTTTAAAATACATGATATCATATACATCATAGAAGGCATGGAAAAACAATAAAAGGTACATGTAAATATTATGTATGTCTCATAGGTCCTACATTTAAGTTCTGTAAGATTACAAACGGTAAAGTTGTAAAAGAGCTT
Source organism: Dreissena rostriformis (assembly GCA_007657795.1). Lineage (NCBI taxonomy): Eukaryota > Metazoa > Mollusca > Bivalvia > Myida > Dreissenidae > Dreissena > Dreissena rostriformis. The sequence continues at coordinate 87,218 of VMBQ01003565.1, read as the reverse complement.
CAATAATCATAAAATTTAAATACAAAGATTGTTCGAAAATAGCATTAAAAAAATTCTCATTCACTGTCGAAGGATTCTGATTTTTGTTTTGGCAATTGCTTTTTTTCTTAATTTATCATTATAATATGACATATNCGAATATGGGTCATGCCGGGTCAAAAACTAGGTCACGGGGTCACTTAGTGGGTTTTTTAACATTCAGCATGGTGTCCGCTCTCCAATTCAAGTAGTTTTCATCCGATCTTCACCAAACTTGGTCAGAAGTTTTATCTAGATGATCTTAAGGCCAAGTTCGAACATGGGCCTTGCCGGGTCAAAAACTAGGTCACGGGGTCACTTAGTGCGTCTTTAACATTGCATGGTGTCCGCTCTCTAATTGAAGTAGTTTACTTTCGATATTCACCAAACTTGGTCAGAAGTTTTATTCAGATGATCTCTAGGCCAAATTCGAACATGGGCCATGCCGGGCCACAAACTAGGTCACGGGTCACTTACCGGTAGTACGTTTTACACATTCAGCATGGTGTCCGCTCTCAATTCAAGTAGTTTTCATCCGATCTTCAACACACATGGTCAGAAGTTGTATCTAGATCATGTGTAGGTCAAGTTCGAACATGGGCCATGCCGGGTCAAAAACTAGTTCACGGGGTCACTTTGTGCGTTTTAAATATTGAGCATGGTGTCCGCTGTTTTTTGTGAAGACAACATGCAAAATATTCTGTGGGGGTATGCGGCATGTGGGGGTATTCGTCACGTCTGTGACAAAGCTCTAGTATAATTTCATAAATGCTCGAGTGCTTGCCTAGGATTGTAGTGGAGCGGAAGAAAATATTGATATGTGTATTTATTACCTCAAGTCCACGCTCTCAGTAGATAAACGTGTATTCAAGAGTACAAAAACGTGTGTAAAAAAAAATACATCTATTTAAATACAATTAGTCTCGAACACTTTGATCAGAGTGTTTAGTGTATTTTTGTCAATCATGAACTTGAAAATGTTAATTGTATTTGGGAGTTCATTTGTAAATTCATAACATGCCATTCGTGTAGAAGAAGCGACTTGTTATGCCAATTTTGTTCTATTGCTGAAGAAATTAAAATAAAATTCATATCGAAATTTGATCGCTTATCATTATAAACTATCAGATAAGACCTTTAAATTAATTACAAATACATAAATTGTCGTCTGTATTTAAGGGTTTTGTCTGTTCAATGAAAAACTGAGGAACACAATATCAACAATCGAGTCAAACTTGTCAAAATAGTAGGTATAGTGACATAACTAATTGCGAAGAGGGACTTTCGCGTCAGTTTTGTAAAGTTAAGTTTTATTTCAGCTTTTGTCTGGTTAATTTGTATTTACCCTGCATATGTACCCTGCATTTATCGAATTGTGCTTGAAATTAACGTGTGTTTATTAAAGAAATCGTCAGTATTTAAAAAATTAAGAACAATTCAACGAACTTGATAATAGCGATAACGCGGTTTTGTTAGTTTGAATGCAGTCGTAACATCAGTATTAACTATTAATGTAGCTGGTAAATACAATCACCCAGCAAGCGAGTCTTATCAATTATCAACAGTTTCTGTGCGGAGTTAAGCATAATTGTTTTCGCGTTTACATAATTGTATGTAAATTTATTACCACATTCGAGTGATTGACGTCTGTATGAATGAGAAACAGTTTCACATTTAAAATGCTCCTTTGAAATCGTACCCATGCAAACACATTTTAATGACAATACAGTCGAAAATAATTTGAGCCATGTATCACCTCCTTTCATGTTATTTGTTGTTAAGATAATGTCTTGACACAGCGCCTCCCTCTGGAAGGAAAACGATGATCTTGTTGATCTTTACCCGTTTATCATCAAAATTGTGATTTCGCTGTTAAACATGATTTATGATCCTTACGTTTTGCGATGTTACATTTTAGAACAGTGTTAAATGTACCATCGCTGTATTGAAATATCGTCTTAAAATAAAATAAGTAACTGCCAATTAAGTTCATAACCTTTTACCTTCTACGTGTATGCAACTACTTTTGAGTTACGTACAACGCACTTCTTTATAATTGCAATTAGCAGCGAGAAACTTAATTATTAACAATCGTGAATATTTTCTTTAAAAAAAAATCAAGGGGTGGAATAACTGATGGTAAGGTTAGCCTTTAACTATGCAACTCTCGCTTTACTTGTAAATTGACAACATTTTAATAATTGAGCATCGCTCTGTGAAACGGGGGTTTAATGCATGTGCGTAAAGTGTCATCCCAGATTAGCCTGTGCGGACTGCACAGGCTAATCTGTCGTCCCTGATTAGCCTGTGCGAACTGCACAGGCTAATCTGGGACGCAACTTTACGCACATGCATTGAACCCCTTTTTCACATAGCCAATTACTTGTTTGCATATTCCAGTGCGCTTTATGACTATATAATAAACTATTATACCCATAACGGACAGCGATTGCATTCGTTCATTTGTTAAAGAATTGTTTGATAATATGAGCCTCGTTCTGTGAAAACTGGGCATAATGCATGTGCGTAAGGTGTCGTCCCAGATCAGCCTGTGCAGCTGCACAGGCTAATAAGGGACGACACTTTCCGCTTTTTTTGGAATTTTTCGTTTATAGGTTGTCTCTTTTAAACAAAAATCCAGTCTAGGAGGAAAGTATCGTCCCTGATTAGCCTGTGCGGACTGCAAAGGCTAATATCGGATGACACTTTACGTACATGCATTAGACCCAGTTTTCCAAGAATGGGGCTCATATGTTTACCAAATCATTATCATAAAGGCACGGCTTTAAGGAATCGAATCTGATCTCGCGTGTGACCTTTGCAACTGTTAAGAACGATCTTGGTCGTTGCATAAGAAGTGTGTAAGGATATTGCTGGTCTAATCTTGGACAAAAATCCATACGTTAAACTTTTGACGGAAATCAACAAGAATAATACTATGAGGAAACACATTCCAGTAAATGAGAATTTTGTTTGGAATATTTCAGAAACGAAATTTTCTAGATGCATTTTTTTTTTAATGATAATTTGTTACAAATACTGTTTTAACTTATGGTTTAAACAAGTGTAGAAATTATGAAATGGCTTTGTTTTCTTTGGGGGGGGGGGCAATGTACATTTGCATAGCAGATCAAGGGGCGCAGTGTCTGAGTAAAACGATTATATGGGGCTCTGATCACACATATGTTAGTACAAAGCTGAAAACTAATAGAATATTGTATTGTATGTTTTCCGGTGGTTTATATAGAGAAATATCAGTGAATTAAAACTGATAATTCACTGTTTCAAACAGTGAAAATTAACAGTGAAAATTATCGATAATTTTCATTGTTTAACTGGCACTATATAGATACAAAAAAACAACATTTGTAAGCATAAATTTATAAGAAAATTTGTTTTTGATCGGTGGAATATCGAAACAATATTTTTCCTATGATCACTCGCGAATTAAAATCGATATTCCACCGAATCCAACAAATGACGTCTATATAATTGTTTAGCCCCCCGTGCAGCCAAGGCCCTGGTCGGAGATGATGGACACGCTCGAGTTACCTCCCGCCTGCCCCCAGCCGACAGAGGGCGTGGCCTACATAGAGTACCACGTGCCAGGTTTCAACCGCACGAGCGAAGACTGCCTATTCCTAAACGTGTACCTTCCTAAGGTAAGATTGCTGCACTGCGCTTGTATGCCTGCCTGTACACGTTTAGCTTTCCAACGTTTATCTGATACTTGTGAATTTTGTGAGCAGAAATTACACGCTTGAATCCTGCATTCGGTTTTTTCTGTGTACGTGTTTAAAGTATTGAATGACTGCGGTCACTCAGTCGGTCGGTCGGTCGGTCGGTCGGTCGGTCAGTCGGTCGGTGANAAGTCAAATGGCGCACTATTGCGGAAGAGTTTCAGACAAAGTGGAATGTGCCACATGCCTGCGGAGCAATTGATGGCAAACATGTGGTTATCAGATGCTCAAATAACACTGGATCATTGTTTCACAATTACAAAGGCTTCTTTTCGGTGGTTCTTCTGGCTTTGGTGGACGCCGATTATAAGTTTGTGTGGACAGATATTGGTGGATACGGGTCCATGTCCGACGCTCAGATATACAACGAGTCCGAATTGAAGGAGTGTTTGGAAAATGGAACAATCGGATTCCCAGATCCAGACCCAATACCCAATGATGATCAGGACATGCCATATTTTATCTTGGGTGATGACGCTTTTGGACTGCGAACCCACCTGATGAAATCATACTCCCACCGAGGACTTTCGAAGCAAGAGTTAATAACCAACTATAGAATTTCAAGAAGGAGACGTGTAGTATAGAACGCTTTTGGTATTCTGGCACAGAGATGGCAGATAGTATTGACCACAATGATGTTAGGACCTGACATAGTGAGAACTGTACTCGAGGCTTGCATATGCCTTCATAATCTAATGAGAAAACGGAATCCCGCTACGCAGAATGCCCAACTTGACGCGGAGGATGATCAACATAATGTAGTACCAGGCCTCTGGAGAGCCAATGCAAACATGCATGAAGTTGAAACAATCAACGGACCCAACAGGGATACTGTAGCAGGAAAGAGGCAACGTGAGTATCTGAAGTTGTACTTCAACAGTCCAGCAGGATCGGTGCCATGCCAAGAACATATGGTAACAAAACAATAGAGTTGGATAAGCGTTTTGGACCTACAAAGACTTTATATATATAAACATATGTATATGCAGACATAGAACGCGGTGAAAACGTGATGAGCGCGTGGTAAGAACGCAGTGCTATCTTGGCGGTCGTAGAAGCAACCTAGTACGAGCGTAGTTAAAGAATAGCAAGAACGTGTTGGACGTGGTACCCGCCTGAATACACGCGCTGTAAGAAAATAGTGGGAACGGGTTGGACGCAGTAAGAACTTAGCGCAAACGTGGTATGAGCGTAGCAGGAACTTGAGAAATGCATTTTTGTTACAATTTTTACCCCGTCCAAGCTACGTCCTACGACATTTTCAGGACGCAGCGCGGTCTTCATGGACGTGGCTTAGTGTTACGGGGCCTTAACCATATAGTTACACAACTGAATTCTTATATATGAAAACAAGTTAATGCTTAATATCAATGCAATGTGAAGTGAGAATTATGAGCTATTTCGGGCCCGAAACGATTTTCGACATGTTATTTATACTTATTAGCAGTTTATGAAGCAAGAACTTTAAATTTTTGCCGTGAAACTAAAATTTTATATTTTATGTATCAAGGAAACGTTACATAAAACTTCTATGTTCAAAGTAAGTATTTTCCTTCTGCCGATATAAAAAATAATATTTTGTAAAATTACTAATGAGCAGAGATTGGTATCTTTCAGATAGGAGATAACACGTGTGAGCTTGTATTTTCTTTATCCACGTGCTATGAATTGTTTACTATTATAATTGCAAATACAATGCACGTCTTCATAAATATATACCAAACAAGTCTTGCTTGATCAATATTTAAGTTTATAAGAGAGAAATTCGTAAATAAATGGTTCTAAAACATGAGGAAAAGGTTGAGGTTTGACAACTTGGACTAAATGAGAATTCTTAATTGTTCAGTTATTCGTTTAAACTTTGATTTTGAATTCAGACTACCACAACAATACAAGAGGTTGAAGTTCCATCTGTAGCACAGACGTCTTCTAACATTTCTGTTTCGCTTACGCAGTTTTTCAGACCTCATTTGTGAGGAACATCTTTGAAAGATGTTAATGAAAATATTTATAGCACGTGTAAATTGTTTTTGTACTATGCACTTCTATTTTATAACAAAACTATTTTATATGAATATTGGAAACACGCTTTTCTAGTAGATGACACCCAAAAGAAATACATGTTTGTGAATATTATAATTATTTCCTACTATTTGCCCAGTCAGGATGGACCAATATGCAGCTTGGGAGAATGCATTTCAATGCTTTTGGTAAGCCACTTCCAAACAGAACCAGTTAATGTGTTTGTACGGTGCTTAATTTTCTTGGCTTTAATAAAAAGTGGTTTTGCTTTGTCTTTCTTAAAATAATGAAGTGTCTTGATCGCTTTTAAGACCGAAAAACATTCAAATAATAAGTTGTACTAGTTTCAGCGTGCAAAGCTAAATGGTACACCATAAGCATTCATTTTATTTAACACAGAAAAGTTAACAACTTATAATTAACAAAATAGTATAAATTAACTTATTTAATCTCAACCGTGAACCATACAGACATTCAATTTATCAGTGTTGCTCTATGAGGAGACAGACTCAAAATACGCACTTCACAGAAAAGTTTCATTCACACCTTTATTCCTAAAATGATTGTTATTTAAATAAAACAGCATTAATAAATACAGCATTGCTTACATTTACGAAACTGAGGTTCATTTAATTAATGAACTTGTTTTTTATTTACACACACATTTATAGAAACTTTACACTCGAAAGCAATACACACGCATTAATGACCTACTTAACGAGTGCACAGAGCATTTAATTAGAGCAATTTCCAAAAAAAAACTGACATCGTGAAATTAATTAGACAGCTGATAGTTTTATTTTCCGGGATCATAAATACACGATGCAGATAAAAACTTAATAAAAGCAATGTCAAAACTCCACGCCATTTTTTATCCAACATTATTTATCCGGGATAAAATGTTGTTTTATATTAAAACAGTTGCAACGTTTGCATCAAAACAATCATGATTATAAATAAGAAAATGTGAAATTCAGTTATTAATTATCGTACAATGTTGAGTCTTGTTATTTTAATCAATTTACCCCAAAATCTCGTCGGTATTATTCGGTGAATTTCATTGTTGACCCCATTTATTGATGTTTAGTGCCTGGTCTTACAAAGTTAAAAAATGTAAAACACTGAACATGGCAGTACGGGTAACACTCGCATTCGAAAACATTTTAATTATTTAATATGAAATAGCATAGTTTAAATCATGTCTATCAAATTACACTTTGAGTCAGCAGCGTCGGAAATGACGAATATGTGCGATATATCTTAGATGCCACGTCATTGAAACCATTTCGTAGTATACAGTTTCCGATACACATGTTCAAAATATCAGTTATGTCCATGGTTTATGCATTTAATTTTTTTAACAAATTCATGTTAGATAATGAGATGTGTAATCGATTGATTTAAGAAACTAAATAATGCAAAAAGAACAGACAATCATATTGGCAATGTCGTCGTTTTAACAAAGTCCCTACCAGTCCATGTCATGTTAATTCGCGTCTATAATTATTTTATTTCTGCGTTATACAGTTTGAGGTTCGTTGACATTGGTATTTGTAATATTTTAAGGAGTAAGAACTTGTAAATATAACATTTCAAAGCTGTCAAATAACAGCATCATGAAATAAACAAACCGATGTTTTAGTGATAAATGGCATTGCTCGTCGTTTGATTATACAAACAACAGATTTGCCCTTTTTCCGACCATCGTTACGAACACCCTTTATGAAGTTTTTGTAATACGTTTAATGTCAGCATAAAGTGCCAACCTATATTACGTCATTGAGTCCGAACACCTTCTGCCATGATCTTGCTTGGTACAATATAATAATTATTACACAGTTTCCAAATATTTTAATTAAATGAACACATTTTTAAATTGTCGTAAGATACTGATACAAATGACATAAATCAGGTCTCATCTTATGCAAATGGAAAAATTAAATGCATTTTAAACTACCGGTATTACTAATTCATATGAAAAATCAACAAAAGTGTTTTAAATCATCAAACGATGCGCGCACATTATATTGCATGCTATAGATTTATTATAAATGAGATTTGACACAATTTGTCTAGCATTTTAATAATTTTGGCAACGGAAATTTAAACGTACAAACAGTTATGGGTGAGGCTATTGATGTATATATTATATATATTAAAGTGTTGTTACTAAATACATAAAATGACACTAACAGAAAGTACGAAAAAGTTTTATGAATCCCCTTTATTACCCCGGTCAAAATTGTCCTGCCTTTCACATATTTGAAAACGGATTTAGAATTCCAAGTTTTAGGTGAGTAAATCCTTCACGATCTGCGGAGGTACCATGTAAACATAGTTCATTAGAATGAAAATCGCAAATAAATGGTTCCGAAAAAAATATAGGGAAAAAAGGTTGAGGTTTGGCAGCTTGGACTATCCGAAAAATGCCAAAATGCGCGGTTGCGCTTCGAATATTCGTATGTGCCATACATTTTTAAAAACTGATTTAATATTTCGTTTCTCTATTTCTACGTGCAATAGCAAACCCATAGGAAAGTATGATTGTGGTAAGTTTCAGTTGAGCAATCAAGAGAATAAAAAAATGAAAATACAACATCATGCTAATTGGAATTCTTTTACTATTTTTTATGAAGTAAAACAAAATCGTGACTTCGACCAAAAGTGTACAAATAAATATATTAAATATAAACTACTTTTATCAGGGATTTTTTTAATAAAACAATCCTTCCATATAGACCGCCTCACTTTAGTGTGGAGCCCAATAATGTGTTGGTAGCTTAGTGATGGCTATATCCAATATACAAACGATTGAAATTCCTTACAAGATTCCTGGACAAATGCCAGGTTGATATTCTATGACATTCCTGAAAGGCTATTTTCGGTGACAAGATCGTTCAATTCAGTTTCAGTTTCAGTTTATTAGCAATCGGCAAAATATTTGCCTTTGGCCATTTACAAATATAAAAACTTATGGCAAAGACAATCATATACATATATACAAATACAATTTCTATATAAACTAATTCCATATACATATAACAAAGAACACAACAGAGTTTTACATAACGATCAGAGAATAGTTAGGTTTTCAAGAGCATTTTGTCTTAAACATAGAGATTCTTTAATATATTTAAATAAATGTGTGAAGTTTACTCTATCAGTTGGCGGGTAATGTCAATAGATGTAGACATCTAATGCAGGGGCCGGCACTGTGGAGCGAGGGAGTCGGCAATGTTCATTGAGAAAATGTTTAAAGGACTTGTTCGCAGAGAGCGGCATTTTTTAAACATCGGTAAATGTTTTCAATTACTTTATTTCAACCACCGATCTGTAGAGTTCCATTATACAAACAAGAATATAATTAAAAAAAGAAACATAAAGAAACAAAGTTTGAACCCAGCGTGGATCGAACCACGCTGGGTACAAACTTTGAATTTCGAACTTCTTTGGATTAAAAGGCGAAAATATTTGGTCATCATCAGTGTTATACACTAAGTTTTTTTACTTGATATAAGTGATAATTCAATCGTTTCACATTTGGAACGCTTGATTATTGTATCAATTTTAAATGATCATAATTAATGAACGAAGCCTTATTTTCAGTACGAGTCTACGTCATTCGTGGTATTTCGGTCCCTGATTTATTTGTAATTTCATTTTTCTGAATCGGTGAGAAAAGTTGGAAAATTGTCATTTCGACAATCTGTGAACAAATCCCTTTAAACATAACATGGCATATAGACATTTTTATAATTTATGGGATACTTATTACCTACGGATACTTAAAACTCTATGTACTTCAGTAATAGAAACTAGGAATTCTAACTTTTTTTTAATGTATTCATATTTGGATTTGGTCAAATTGTTTCCGCTATATTAATGACAACTTCATCAAAATGTCACCTTCGGACCATAAAATCAATATTTGCTTTTGCGTGTTCAGTTTTACAATCCCTTTAGTTCACAGCTCACAAACACGTGTATTGTAAATATGTGTTTGTCAAAATAAAATAATATAAGCCCTACTTTAGAGAAACATACACATTTCCCTATTCCATGGATATTCCATTGTATTTGTTTCAGACAATGACTTACAATTCAACGTAAAATATCACCGACTCTTGAACATTTGTCGTGTTTGTCAGATAGTTTTGTTTTATTTCATCTTTTCTCAAATTAAAACACGTAATGTTGATTGTCGTTATTGATTTGATACGTGTTTTATTTTGATAACATTCATATCCAAGATAAGCCTGACATTATCTGAATATCCAAGTGACCTTCTACCAAACATGAAATTTATAATGAAGGAAACAGTAATTTCCTTTAAAGTATCGATCTTTTTATACTAATGATTGCACAAATAAATGTCCACACAAAAATTCACACGCAGTTAAATTTCTGAAGCTTGCCGACGGTTTAGTTGCTTGTATAAGAATTATTATAAGAGGAGATATGTATCATTCATATTTTTGTTAATGCAGTGGTAAGATATGTGATCTTGCTCAATTCAGTAACGCAGATACACGAAGTTTCAATCATTCGTAAATGCATAAGAGACGATCTACGTATTTTGTTTTCCCGGGTGGAATGAGAGATATGTTGTTGGTGATCGATGTAGGCGTAGACTTAATTAACATTAGAAGATTCAGTATATTTTTCAATATCGAATCACGTCAGTAAATGAAGGGCACATACACGTTCAATGTTACGTTTATGTTTTATCCCATTTAGTTTATGTCTATCTCACTCAGTTTATGTTTTATCCCATTTAGTTTATGTTGATCGCATTCAGTTTATGTGGCTCGCATTCAGTTTGTGTTTATCCCATTCAGTTTGTATTTATGCAATTCAGCTTATGTTTATTCCATTCAATGTATGTCTATCCCATTCAGTTGATATTTTATTCCATTCAGTTTATGTAAATCCATTTAGTTGATGTCTATCCCATTCAGTTTATGTTTATTCCATTCTGATTATGTTTTATCCCATTCAGATTATGTTGTTCCCATTTAGTTGATGTTTATGTCATTTAGTTTATGTCTAATCCATTCAGCTTATGCTTATCCCTTTCAGTTTATGTTTATCCCATTCAATGTATGTTTATCCCATTCAGTTTATTTTTTATTCCATTTTGTTTATGTTTATCCCATTCAATTTATGTTTCAACCATTCAGTTTATGTTTTATCCCATTTTGTTTATGTCTATCCCATTCAGCTGTTCATTTCAAACACACATTCGAAATGAGCATCACTTGGCGCTATAAAATAAAAATGAGCATTTATACTCATTTGTTAACACCATCAGTACGATTAACAATGATTTTTGTGTCTTTATGTAGATATGCATTATATAAACACGTTATGATGAAGCGTGAAATGCTGCTATCTAAACATATAACCATGAACGAAACTTGTAAAAAAAATAATCGAAAAACTTAAATGTCGGTGACATCCAACCGCTTTTTGGTAAATATATAGCAAATAAGCATACTCCAAAACCAGATTCAATGATGGAAGATCTCAAAAGCATGAAAAGTATTTAAATCGGTGTAATGTCAAGCGCTAACCTTGTGCGATAACGCCATCAATAGTTATTTTTTGTCTGAACAATATTACAATCGGTGCAAATTCTACATTCAATGAATAGAAACCACGCAACAGGAAATGGAAAAGATATGAAGACCAATTGTGTGTGATTAAAAATGTAGATTATAAAAACCTTTAAAGTGCTCATCGTATTACTTTAAATGTATCAGACATTTAAAACCATTTATATTGTTTACTTCATTAGTAAAAGACATATCACTTTATTTTACATTTGAATTGCACCCAAGAAATGTATTGTTTAACACGCTTTGCTGGCATATGCATGTCAGCATGTCATTAACAAAACCAAAGAAAGTCGCTTGTATCCATCTACTTTGTAAGAAAAAATAATATCGTGTAATAATTCTAGACAACAAAAACATATTCACAACCAATTTTGTTTAACCGTCAGCGTATTTAAACGTTCTTCTTAAGAAAGATATTCGATACTAAACCTTTTTATAAAACATACAAAATGTGCCCCGAAGATTTAATTGAACATGAAATGTTTGAGTATGTTTAATTTGCACATCAAACATAAAATGAAAATGTGCCCTGAATGATTTATAAAACATACACAATATTAAAGCGTTGTTTTTATTTGCACATCAACCATAAAATGCAAATGTGACAAGAATGATTAACATGAAATGTTTATTCATAATCTGTACTATCACCTCAAACATCTTGCCTCGCTTAAATGAAACCATTTAGCTGCATGATCGGTGTGTTAATTCAAACATCATTGTAAAATACATAAAAGTCTTCATTCAAATACAAAACATACTGGGAGTTTTAATATTTTCATTAGAGCTCAGACGTACCTAAGGTCATCTTTAAGAAGGTTCTTCAACGGTCACTGCTCTGAAGTAAAGTTTGTTAACTAGAAACTGTCTCGTATATGCTGTCGCTTTATCCGCTCACGTAATTTCAGTACAAGGTACGCGAAATACCCTACTCTGCTTTTGTGACAGTGTTAAGTCTCGAATATTTGTTAGTATTTCAAGACAAAGATTATGTAAGTTCATGGAGAGCCAGGAGGAGAGCTATCATACCTTATGATTGAGAAATGTTACTAATACTTGTACAAATATAATACATAGCTATATGATGATTTACATTGTTTAAATGTTTAAATAAACGAATGGTTCCAAAAGTATAAATCGAATTATTTGATGAATCGAATAAATTGTTAAAAACGATTCATTAAAGACATTGAAGGCGTTAAACGACCTGAACTTTTTAATCGACATTTTTATAAATATTTTATTTGTATTTTAACCATTATGCTATTGTGAATACCATGCTTCGAGTTTCTATATTTAATCATGTAATACGCGTTATTAAAAAGAAGAATTGATATACAATGCCACGAACCTTGCTTTTTTGTAAATAATAAATCATTTTTAACAACATTCAAGTAGAATGATTACTGATGGCACTCAAATTGACACGCATAATTAAAACTAACTGCATACAAATAACTTTAAATACGTTACAATACTCAACATATATTAGCATATTCAAAAATGCATTGTATGCGAGCAAACTGCAGATATTGAATACAAGAATAGTATTTGCTATATATATTAACTAATTTACGTACGAATTTAGTTTAATTCGCGTTACTTACACCTGTCTATTCTAGGTTTTAATCTGATGTATTGCAATTAATATATTTCTGCTGCTATAAAAATATAAAACAGGGATCTTAACAGTACATGGGTAAAATTCTCTGTCAAATAATATATCATATCGATGTTCTTAACATAACACTAGCAACGAAAGTCCTAAAATATCAACAAACTTACAAAAGACAATAATAATACAACTTTTTCAAAGCATGTGTTATTAGAAACGGCGCGCACACACATTTATTTTATCAATATATAATAACGAATATTATATGTGATTAACCTCATAACTACCTGAAAAATGCTGTAGCACAAAGTAATTAAGTCTACTATAAGTAAGGTGACTGAAAAACCTTAATGTATATACTCTACCATGTGAATATCAAGCGCACTGGATGACCACAATGAATCCCTGTCACGAATTCAAAACTACACGAGTTTATGGCTTCCGGTCATTTTACTGTAATACCACCAGATGAAGTGAAAGCATCCCATTATACCGATAAAATCGACCTGGTCGCTTTTTTGTAGTCTAAATTAAGGCGTTTATGGACTGTGAAAACGTTGACAAATAATTATTGGCAAAAATACGATGTAAGATAACCGTCAAGTAACCCTTTACCGACAATTGTATATGTACGATTAGAAAAAAAGATGAAAGCCAATTATCTCTTCGTTTCACTTTAGTTTATGAAAACTTTTAAACTTTTTAAAGATTGAAACCTGAGTCATTTTTGTCGTAAACGCAAATTAAACGATATTTCCAAATTATTTGACATCATGTTTAGTAAAGTTAACATAATGCTGGGTTAAATTGACAGTATGTTGGGATAAGTTGACATGTGTCTGTTTATCAGACATATATTTTTTCGATATCGATTCTAGCAGTTACAGCAATATGTCAATCTAGTCGAAAGCATGTTAACCGAACATTATCATATTCTAACACGTTAACGTGCAAACTTAAACATTATTCGGTTGAACAGTTTTGTAGCTTAGAACAGGTCTAACTCAATTTTCAGCAACACTAAAAACTGCAGCACATTTATGTCAGTTAATGCTCATTTTGTCATACGTAATAAATGAAGTATTATGATTGTCTTATGGTTTGTAGGCCGTCATAAAGAAATTAAAAAAAAAAAAAACGTTGGTCGAGAAAGAAACACTTGAATATATGAATAGGTCGTTTTTTTCTAACTATTTCTAGTCGGAACCTAATAGTGATAATGTAACAACATAGTTAGTCATCTTATTGCTCATGCCACAATGTATATATAAGACATAATTTTAACACCAATACATACAAGTATTTGGACCTATCTATGAAACATAATTATAATCAAATTATCATCGCTACGCGTAAACGATAAATAATTAACAGACGTAAAGTAAAACGGTCATATTCATACTGCAGTTCGTGAAATTGAAATTCGTTACTCGAATACATATGAGCCTCCATCTGGCAAAACTTGATTTAATGCATGTGCATATAGATTCGCATCCTAATTAAAAAAACATCATTGTAAAATACATACAAGTCTTCTTTCAAATACAATGCATACTGGCAGTTTTTATATTTTCATTGGAGCTCGTAAGTACCTAATGTAATCTTTAGGTAGGTTCTTCAACGGTCACTGCTCTTAAGTAACATCTGTTCATTAAATAAGCAACTGCCTCGTATATGTTGTCGCCTTTCCCATATTGTAATGTGTTGAATATTTGTTAGTATTTCACGAAGACGATCATGTAAGCTCAGTGAGAGCCAATGAAAGCTGTCATACCATTATGTAAGCTCAGTGAGAGCCAATGAAAGCTGTCATACCATTATGCTTGAGAAATGTTACTAATACTATTACTCATTCTTGTACAAATGTAATAAATAGCAAAAAATTGTTTAAAATGTTTAAATAAGTTATGGTTCCACAACTTTAAATCGAATATTTGATAATTTGAATACATTGTTATACACGATTAAGTAAAGAAATTAAAGGCTTTAAACGACCATAACTTTTTAATCGACATTTTTATAAATATGTTATTTGCAGTAAAACATTTATGCTGTTGTAAATACCATGGTTTGAGTGTTTATATTTTTGAATGTAATACGCCTTATTAAAAACAATGATATAGAATGCTACGAACCGTGCTGTTGTGTAAATAATTAATCGGTTTTAACAGAATGCAGGATCAATGGGGTTTTCAGGGGTTTAAACACGGGCTGAGCAGAATGTAAACACACCGATAAGAACTTTATTTTTGCAAATATCTCGTGTTATTGAAATACATTTGCAAAAGTCTATAGTTCATAAAAGACAGTTTTGTTTGCAGTTTTTGTCGATATCTCAAGATTGAAGAATAAATCATTTAAACGTCTGAAATTGGTGTCAAAATGTTGACAGGTTGGAAAATAACCGTGTACATTAATTCTGAACGTACTCATCGATTTTTTTATCAAGAACACAGGCTTATTACATAAAGTAGTTCTGACGTATTTCACATTGCCATACGCAGCAATATTATCACATTCCTGAAATGTGTTGTAGCTCACAATACTTGTGAATATCAAGTTTACTAGATGACCACAACTAATCCCCATCACGAAATAAAAAGTACGCGAGTTTGCGGCTTCCGGTCAGTTGACTGGAATACCACGAGATGAAGTGAAAGCAGCCCATTATGCTAATAAAATCGACACAGGCGATTTTGTATAGGTTTAATAGACGGGTTTAAGACTGTGATAATAATTTTATATAATATTATACTGTTCATGCGCAAACCGTCCAAAACG
Source organism: Dreissena rostriformis (assembly GCA_007657795.1). Lineage (NCBI taxonomy): Eukaryota > Metazoa > Mollusca > Bivalvia > Myida > Dreissenidae > Dreissena > Dreissena rostriformis. The sequence continues at coordinate 71,424 of VMBQ01003565.1, read as the reverse complement.
AATCAGTCAGTACGTCATAGTTTGTTCATTCATTTTTGGAATAATTTAACTAATAAAGTCAACTAAATATCCCTTGACGATTCCAATTTGGCCAAATCTGCTTATGATCAACATTCTTTGTGACTCAGTGGCAAAAAAACGGATGTTCGAAAGTACGGACAGACACATCTATGAACCACACATCGATTATCTGATCACACAAAACTGCTTTTGGTATTTGACCGACTAGCAGACACAAGGAGTTTACGTCAAAAAAAGGGATAAATAGTCAACACATGTGGAAGGGTTTATCCGCTAGTACGCGCATGCTACTGAATGACAGTATTGTGTTAATGCCTTGCATTTGAATTATAAAACATTACAACTGTGTTTTTGTTTCCTGCATTTGCTGTTGAAACACTTCATCGTTCATGCGCCTTAATGCTAATGTTCAGTCCCTTCATGGATACTTCTTTTTACATTCTGTGCTTGCCAAAGTGCATTTAAATTTGTTACTGCCTCGATAATCTTTCTATACATGTATTGCGTTATTTTATTACACGGAACTTCTATGCAAGTTCTGCATTATTTTATAACACAGAACCATTAATAATTTTGATGTTCTAGAGCAAATTATTATACAGGGAGACAACTCAGGCAGGTTTACGATCATTTATTTACGGGCATGTAGACAACTCTTGTCAAAACAATAATATTGGCGTCCGAGCTGCTTTTTCTGATAGTACATTCCGCAACAAGATGTATTCGTTTAGAATAGTTTATACAAAATAATATGATTTTTGGTCAGATTGCGTAACCTACGGACACTTGGACTTACATCCATGTGGTAAGTGATCGATACTCACGTGTGTGAATGTGTGCATGCGCGTGTAAACGTGCGGTTATATGTACGTGCGCGAGTGCGCGGTGGTTGTTTTGTTTACGTACATGTATGTTTGCATGCTTATGAACGTTGTGAGAGAATATTGTTCTTGCTCATTGTTTCTTTGAGGTAACCCCACCTGTCCAGTACGTGACTAACATCTTGACAAACATACACCGAGTGAGGTTGAACCAAGTCAGCCTAGGTGAGAAGCGAATGTTCTAAGCATTACTCTAGCTACTTCCATGCCGTTTATGTTAATCGCATTCAGTGTTTTATCCCATTCGGTATATGTTTATTCCACACAGTTTTTGTTTAATCCCATTTAGTTTATGTTTATCCCTTTAGTTTGTGTTTATCCCATTCAGTTTATGTTTATCCCATTAAGTTTATGTTTATCCCATTCAGTGTATGTTTATCCCACTCAGTTTATGTTTATCCCATTCAGTTTATGTTTATCCCATTCAGTTTAGGTTTATCGCTTGTGTCTCTCTACTTACAAAAAAATAAGTTAGTGTAAAAGAATATTACTAGACAACACAAACATATTCACAACTAATTTATTTTAACCGTCAGCGTTTTTAAACGTTCTTCTATAGAAAGATATTCAATACTAAACTTTTTATAAAACATACAAAATTTGCCCAGTAGATTTAATTGAACATGACATGTTTTAGTACAAATGTAATATTAATTTGCACAGTAAACACAAAATGAAAATGTGATCTGAATGATTTATATAACATACAAAATATTAATGAGTTTTTAATTTCACATCAAACATTTACTGAAAATGTGACCAGAATGATTAATAAGAAAGGTTTATTCATAACCTGTACAATCAGCTCAGAGATTTAAGCCTCGCTTAAATGAAGCAGTTTAGCTGCTTGATCTGCGTGTTAATTTAAACATCATTTTAAAATACATACAATTCTTCTTTCAAATACAAGGCATACTGGGAGTTTTAATATTTTCATTAGAGCTTATACGTACCTACGGTCATAGGAAGGTTCTTTAACGGTCACTGCATGCTCTTAAGTAACGTTTGTTCATTAAATTAGAAACTACCTCGTATATGTTGTCACTTTTCTGTTCAAGAAAATTCAGTATAAGTGATGTGAAATATCTAACTCTGCTATTATGATATTGTAAGGTGTTGAATATTTGTTAGTACTTCACGAAGACGATTATGTAAGTTCAGGGAGAGCCAGGGCGAACTGTCATACCATTATGCTTGAGAACTGTTACTTATACTGTTACAAATACTGTTACTAATACTTGAACAAATGTTATCAATAGCTAAACGATGGACTATTCAAAATTGAGAAACCATCTGTATAGCTATCATGTAATTAAAAAGATGAAGTTAATAATATGAAACAAATATCTAACTATTAAGAGTGAAATTTTAATTGAAAAACAACTTACCGATGGAACTGTGTTGATAATCACAAGTCTGTAAAATAATATGACAACACACTAGAAACTATTATTTTTTTCGTAAAAATATTTTAGTAATTTTTGTGCATGATTAAACAAGAAACTATTGACAGTTAAACCGCCTGCATAACACTTATTGAAAGTTCAGTAAGAGCCAGGAAAAAATGCCTACCATTATGCTTGAGAACTGCTACTTATACTGTTACCAATACTTCTACAAATGCAATAAATAGATACACGACGGCTAACAATGTTTAAACAAACGAATGGTTCCAAAACTATAAATCGAATATTCATATTCAAGTAAGTCGAATAAATTGTTATAAACGATTCATTAAAGACATTGGAGTTTAAAAAGGACCTGAACTTTTTAATCGACATTTTTTTATAAATATTTTATTTGCATTACAACAATGATGCTGTTGTTAATACCATGGTTTGAGTTTTTATGTTTGTTCGTGTAATACAAGTTATTGAAAAATAATTGATACAGAATGCTTCGAAATGTGCTGTTTTGTAAATAATAAATCAAGTTACACAGTGTGCAGGATCAACGGGGTTTTCAGGGGTTTACACACGGGCATGACTGATAAGAACTTTATTTTTGCAAATATCTAAAGTTATTAAAACACATTTACAAAAATCTTTAGTGCATAAAAGACAGTTTTGCAGTTTGTGTCGATATCTTTAGATTAAAGAATAAATAATTTAATATGTCTGAAATTGGTGTCAAAATGTTGACAGGTTGGAAAATAACCGTGTACATGAATGCTGTACCCATCGATTATTTTTATAAAGAACACAGGCTTATTACATAAATTCATTCTGACGTATTTCACATTACCATACGCAGAAATATCATCACATACCTGAAATTGGTTGTAGCTCACAATACTTGTGAATATAAAGTGTACTAGATTACCACAACTTATCCCTATCACGAAATCAAAAGTACACGAGTTTATGGCTTCCGGTCAGTTGACTGAAAGAACACGAGATTAAGTGAAAGCAGCCCATTATGCGAATAAAATAGACCCACGATCGCCCTTTATGGTCTAAAAAGACGGGTTTATAGACTGTGAAATCTTTGACAAATAATTATTTTCAAAAAAGACGATGTAAGATAACCTTCAAGTGACCCTTCGCCGATGGTTGTATGTGTACGTTCAAAGAAAACGTTGGGAGCTTATCTCTATTTTTCACTGTAGTTAATTAAAACTTTTAAGATTGAAACCTTAGTCACTGTTGTTGTCTTAAACGCAAATTAAACGTTTTTGCCCAAGTATTTGACATCGCCTTGACCCTCGCTGCAGTATGGAAATACAAAAGCCAATTATTAGATGCGGTGTGACAAATTGTACTCTTCAAATACGTTTAAAGCAAACAGGTCATGTAAGAGTCACATGACCTGCTATTGTGTGTGTGTGTTTGTGTTTGTGTTTGTGTGTGTGTGTGTGTGTGTGTGTGCGTGCGTGCGTGTGTGTGTGTGGTTGCGTGCGTGCGTGCGTGTGTGTGTGTGTGTGTGTGTG
>VMBQ01003565.1:0-57427 GCA_007657795.1 Dreissena rostriformis | reverse complement strand
GTAGTAGTAGTAGTAGTAGTAGTAGTAGTAGTAGTAGTAGTAGTAGTAGTAGTAGTAGTAGTAGTAGTAGTAGTAGTAGTAGTAGTAGTAGTAGTAGTAGTAGTAGTAGTAATAGTAGTAGTAGTAGTAGTAGTAGTAGTAGTAGTAGTAGTAGTAGAAGTAGTAGTAGTAGTAGTAGTAGTAGTAGTAGTAGTAGTAGTAGTAGCAGTAGTAGTTGTCGTTGAAGTAGTATTAGTAGTAGTTTTAGTAGTTGTAGTAGTAGTATAAGTATTTTCAGAAGTATTAGTAGTCATGGGGGGCTCTTATGGGCCAACAAATGTTGCTGTCATGTTCCTGACGTACTCGTTGGTCTTCTGCTCGATGTAGGAGATACTGAGCAGTCTTCGGAGACACTTGTGTTCAAAGGTCTGTATCCTGCGCATTATGTCCGCGTAAAACGTCTAGGTCTGGCGGCCGTACAGTCGGAGCGAAACTACGAGGGACTTTGAGAGCCTGTATTTGGTGGAGAAGCTGATGGAGCTTCTTGCCCACAACCTGCTCAGTCTGGCCATCGCTACGGTCACCATGGCAATCCTTTTTTGGACCTCAGTGATACTGGCACCATCATTGGTTATGGTTACTTAAATATGGTCACTTGTTTTGCGCCAGCTTAGTGATGAATGCACGGATGTTGTTCATGCTGTTCACCAAGATCATCGACTTCTTCATGCTGACCTCCATCCCGTATGATCCTGATCTTTCATAGCGTCTGTTGGTGAGAACTTTGAGTTCACTTCTGGTGCCACCCATGATGTCAATACCATCAGCGAATCTCAAGTTATAGATGGGTCTGCCACTGATGGATATAGAGGTGTGATGGTCTTGACGGGCGTCCTGCGATATCTTCTTAATAAAGAACGTTAAACATGACGTGAGAGATCAGACATCCCTGACGACGCCCACTGGTGTCCTGAAGAAGTCAACCATCTGTCTACTGAGAAGTACTGCGATGCTGGCGTTTCCGTAGATTTCTTGGATAACGAGTCTGATGATGTCGAAGCATTAGCACGTCAGCTCATGCGTTAGTGCGTGGACCTTGCCGCACACATGTAGAGTTCGCACGTTTCAGGTTCCTACAGTTGTTCATTGTGTTGCCAACATGATCGATTGATTAATTCCAGTAGCTAACTTGTCGCATCCATCCTGAAGACCGGCATTGTTGTGCGCGGTCGTTTTTATTCCGGGCCCCGAATGATCCGGCTTGGTATTCTGTTCTTTTTTCCTCATCATTATCTTTGAGTAAATCTCTGTGGCCTACTCTTCAAGACCTCTTCAAGAACTTGCAGTTGGGCGTGCGAAACTTGCCATCCCACTTACGTCATTTCGCCCGACAGCATAAGCGGTTACCATGGTGTTTGTTGGATCGATATCCCGGAACCAGAAGTGGGAGTTGCGTGTCAGGTTAGAACCAGTATTAACTGTCTTCCCAAGGGAGTTGCTTCCAAGCGACAAAACACTACCCCTACTCGTAACACCCTATACACCACTTGCATTTTACAGTAAGAAAATTGGAACAGAATTTTCACTACAGAAAAAAAGGTAAAAAGTAAAGCCGCGAATTTGAAAAAAGAAGAAGAAGTAAATCAATATACCAACATGCCGTTGTTGAGCAATAACCGAAGCCCTCCTCTGCCTTGTACATAACGACATCTTCTTGGTCAGTAGATTCGAGCTGTTTCTGTTGGGATTTACTTACCTTGACGTCTAGATTATAGAAACGTCATACTGCTGAAATCACTCAAAACCGGAAAATCTGTTTTTCAATTTAAGAAATATGTTTACTTAACACTGAAAAATATATTGATTACTAATATTAAGAAGTAAGAATTTAAAAGTTGTTTTAAAACAGCCGGACATAATTATAAATTATTATATAGATCGACATGCGAAAATCTAATATAAATTGTTTTGTTCAATTGAGCTTAACAATTATAACTAAACAGTTTTTCAATTAAGACTTCTATCGGAAAACAATAACTATTTATAAAATAAGCCTAGTTTACACGAGTTTTGCAAGCGCAACAAAACAACATAAATGGAACATAGCTAAATTCGAGCTCAAATAAACAAATATAACGATGTTAGGTTACTTGAACAGTTTTGTTTGAAAACAAAAACTGAGCTTACCAAGTGAAAAATTCTGCAATAACTTAACCCAATCACCAGAAAAGGTATGATAAACGAAACGACGAGATTCGTGATGAGGAACGCCTGGCCTTTCGGTGAGTTGTCGGTCCACTCGAGACCGCAGCTGGTTCCATGTAGTTCCAAACCGTAGGCCCCGAATCCGAAAAACGGAAGTGCCGCCTGGATCAGAGCAGTCAGGTAGCAGAGAGCCAGAGCGCCACCAAGCCTCCATACCTGTTTTCGTAAAAAAAGATAAGGAAGGTATAATGACTTACGTTCTGGTTTACTTCTTTTGATGTTTCTTTATGTCTTTATTGTTATGTTTAATTACTAGCAGCCATATTAATACTTGTCAAGTAACGATAAAATTAAGCAGATTGATTATGAATGATAATGTTTAAAGTTAATTATTGCTGGGCATAATTTTTTAAACGTTATCATCAAATTTCTCTAAAATATTCAAACACCATACAATATTTAAAAACGAGGTCACTTATTAATTTTCAGATAAGATTTCCTTACCCTTACGTTAATTCGCGCTTGCCACTCCGTATTTAATTATCTTTAATTGGCTGGCCATTTCCTTGTTAATTTACGCATGTCATCATTAGCGGTCAAAACCTCAAACATCGGTTAATTCCGTACGTATTCGTTACATTCCGTTACATTCGTCAGATTAACGTTGTTACCTGGACACTTTCCATCGGACACGTTCCCGTCGGAAGTGTTGCACACGTTACCACCGAATGTTTCAATGTGTATAAATACCTTCACTTATGTAGGAAGGCAATACAACAGGTCTATACCTGAAGCAGCCGTGAAGACGCTGGAGGACCTGTAAATAATTCCCTTATACACACGGAAGGCAATACACACCCAGACGGCGGACACATAGGACACATAATTTCTTGTTGTGGCGGGGCCGTTGGGCCTCGCATATATTCTTGATAAAAATGTTTAGTGGACTTTGTAAAGCGTTCGTGTTAAATTTTAAGACCAAAAATAACTATCAATGAAAACTTTGTCGAGTTGTGTACGTTATTGTTCAACCGCTTAACGTTACACATCTCTTTTATGGCGCCATCGACCATGGATCGGACCGATGTTCAACCACTAAAAATGATAATGGGCCACAAAAAAAGCATAACTTCCATGAAAATAAGGTCAGTGTTCTTAAAAATGATGGCATTATTTATTTCGGAAATGGAAATTTCAAATTGATCCAGTTAGAAATAGAAAGTAAAAAGACGTCATTACAACGAACTTTTAAAAAATAGTTTTGAAGAATTTTATATTGTGTATTAAAAAATATAAAAAATAAAATTATATTAAAAATATAATTATGTACGGAGAATTTTTTAAAGTATAAAATAAGTATAATATTGCTTTGATTGATACTTTTTCTTAAATTTCCGTTAAATTGTAAATGTAAAATTAGATACGAATATTAGAAGAATTTTAAATTATAAGACTTCATGAACATATGAATAGTAGGGAAATAATTGTGTTTTGCTCTCAGAGGGAAACGCATAAACCTTATTGGTGGGGGAGAAATCAACGACGGAGAATCTCCGAAAGGACATAAAGTGACACAACAGGGGAAAAATACCCACGACGTTAAACACTATGAGTTTTGATGCAGCGGTTCAACTGTTTGACATGCGTATATAACGCATCTTGATTCAACCTTATATCTAGCCCTTCTTAAATCAAATGGAAAAACTGCCAAAGTTAATACCTTGTAAGCACTAGGACCAATTGAAGATCTTCAGGTCCCAAGAGAAACGATGACGATAGTTTCTATAACAACAATCGAAACCACGGAAAGGACAACAACGATGGTTTCAACAATGGATCATCGACGCGATATGAGCCTCAGTACACAGATCAGAGACACCTGCCACGCGAGAATCAACCTGTAGTAACACGACATGCCGAGCAATCTGCTTGACAGCAACAAAACTAAATTTGACCCGAACAAAACCTTCGACGTGAAATGGACAACGCATGACATCACTAGTCGAACAACACCTTCGATATTACTTAGACAACGACGGCCAAACAGCCGGACTATCGATCAACGTTATTGGACTTGTGATGTTGTTCCAGTTCATTTCGATGGACATTTGCAATGTATAACAATACCCACACGTATTTATTTCAGCAGAAACATTCATTAAAATCTTATTTTACAAAGTATTCGCATATATCTCAGCATGCGTGGGTTTGTATAACGATATTTTCATGTACTTTGAAGTTCAGTATTTAAATTTTTAAGATTGTTAATATCATAAAATATATAAAATCTTATTTGAGGGATATAAGATGTGTCAAGTAACGATAAAGTTACGCAGATTGGTTATGAATGATAATGTTAAAAGTAAATTATTGTTGGACATCATTGTTTAAACGTTATACCCCGATTTCGCTAAAATATTCAAACAGCATACAATATTTAAAAACGTGTTCAGCCACTTATTAATTTTCAGATAAGATTTCCTTACCCTTAGGTTCAAACGTCAATTAGCGTTTGCCACTCCGTATTTAATTATCTTTAATTGGCTGGTTAATTTACACATGCAATCAGGATCGACCAGAACCTCAAAAATCGGTTGATTGCGTATGTTTTCGTTACATCCAGTTGTATTCGTCATATTAACGTTGTTACCTTTGGATACTTTCCATTGGACACTTTCCCGCCGGAAGTGTTGCACACGTTACCATCGAATGTTTCAATGTGTATTAATATCTCCACTTCTGTAGTAAGGCAGTACACACCCAGACAGCGGACACATAGGACACACAATTTCATGTTGACGCGTGGCCGTTAGCAGAGGGGTTATCACGTGACAAACAAGATGAATACGTCCATTCCGAGACAGGTATTTTTTGCCGTTTTATACCTTTCATTTATTTTATAATAAATGTAAATGCCGTTCACTTTCCAGCCATATTAGCAAGCAAGTCATTAGAGTTTATTTCGCATTAATATTCGATCAATATCTCGACTTTACGCGCTGCGAAATTTCTTAGCGGGTTACCTAATTACAGCTCCACTAAGAAAATTCGCACCTAGTAAAGTCGAGAAATAAAGCGAATTTTAATACGAAATAAACGCCAATCGCTTTCTTGTTGATATGGCTGGAAAGTGAGCGGCATTTAAACAATTAATACAAGTAATGAAGGGTATACAACGGCGAAAAATACCTGTCTCGGCATGGACGTCGCCATCTTGTTTGTCACGTAATTACCACTTCTGGTTATGCATCGTATGTATCTTGTTGATTATAATCTTTTGTGGACTTTTTAAAGCGTTCGTGTTAAAGTTTAAACAGTAAAAATAAATCTCAATAAAAACTTTGTAAAGTTATGTAAGCGTCTTTATTTCATCGAACTACGCTACATACAGATATTGATCTGATCATTATTAAGAATATTATCACTAGTATCTTTACAAAATATTATAATTATTTACATTTAGTAGAAATTCTAACAATAATAAAATTAAAAATAACGATACTAATAATAGAAATAATAATAATAATAATAATAATGATAATTTATTACCTTCACTTTTCCTCTAGGTACAATGTTGTTCAACGCGTAGTACCTGTGTACCGCTATCACCACGTGAAGATACAACGCGGCGAGTCCGAAGAAATAGCAGAGCGTCGCTTCCGCTACGCAAGCCTCCTGCGACATCACGGCGTACCAGTGACCGCCAAACTCCGCAACGGCGACAAAGAGGAAGCTAGAGAAGGTAAGCGCGAGCCCGTTCAACAAGATCGCAATGTTGAACATCGAGTTGTGGTTGACGAACTTCGGGAATTTGATGAAAATCGAGAGCGCCGCGCTGTTCAAACCAACGCTGAGAATGAATATGACAATCAGGTAAAATCCAAACACACATTGTACCCAGCGCGGCGAGTCCAACGCAATAAAGCTCACATTCATGGTTGCACTCGTTCCGAATTTGATGTGTCCAAGGTATAGGCTCAATTGAAGCACATCCGCGTTTATATAGTACGGAAGACATTACGAAACAAAGGTTAAACATGCTGCTATCACGCAAAAAAAGCATGTCTTTGCTAGCAAGTTAAAGGTCAAGGCATGGGTATAAAGTCCGATTATGACACTATACTCGTCTTCAACCGACCTTGACATTTACCCTTCATATGCAATGTACGAATGTGCGATAATAACAACAACAGATCTTCAATATACGACAATAACAGTTGTAAAGGTTGCAACCATTTTTTACCACGGACGTCAAGAAAGGTTATTACCATGACAAACGTTGTAATAGACCTAAGACATATAATTTACATGATTTATTATTGCACCTGATATCACATGAACATGGCATTTAATTGCACATAACATTACATAAGCAAAACTAAATAACTTATTAGAAACCCGATATCTCAGAAACCGATATTTAACTAATAGCAGTAGACATTATGTTAAATCGAAACACGTTATTAATTGACTGTGAAGTAAATACAAAATGTAACACACTTTGAATACAAACCAAGCAATTTAAATTTCTTACCTAGAACTTTAAATGACGCAAGGCAAAAGTTCAATTTTAAATATCAACGATCTTTCTATCTCACTATCTGAAAAAGCAAATTAGCACGTTACCTTGTTACTACGTCGCTGCGATAAGACAAACAAAACTCACCAAAGGTTGACATTAGCAGCTCCCCCGGTGAGATAACCAACAACGCAAATGCCGTTATCGATGTTTTCCACAATATTTACTGGAAAACCATCTACTTCACAGTTTCAAGACCCACTGATGGGTATTGCTCTGGTTTTGTATGACTTTATGTATTGGTCCAACATTTATTACACGGATTTTAAAGGCCCGCTATTTGTTTTGGTCACGGGTAGGGTTTCTTTGTGTATACTCCACTATTTATTTCACGGATTTTTAAGGCCGTATGCTGTAGGTCTTTTACATCCCCAACCTATATTCTGATGGATTCGTATGTTAGGTTAATTTAATTTATGGAACAAAAAATACTTTTCACAAAAAAAACGTTTTTTTATTTGAGTTAGATCGTTCTACGTTTTCAATAGTATTTCCGACATCTCACGGTGGTGGCTCAACTTATAAATACTTAGTGCATATGTTAATGCCAGTAACTGACAACTGCACTAATGGAATCAGATGTATGTGGTGAATGGCCGTTGAAAGGATTTCATGACCAATACCCACTTTCCAAATGACCTTGACGGCCAGGTTTAATACATTGAATTCATAATTTATTTGTAAATATATAGAAAAGACATTGCACCAATACTGATAAAATGCCAGTTCACAATAACGTTTATACAACGATTCTTTTAGTGACCGTGAACTGACCTTGATGCCTTGCGGGATGGAATGCAATGCATTTAAAGTGAAGTCACGGCTCCACTGCTTGGCCGACGGTTTGTTTAAACCTAATACTTTTACAGATCAATTTTGAAAACAATTACAAATATGTTGGACCACACAAATATAAGGATAGGGAACAACAATACTTATATGGTATAAAATGCACAAGTGCACAGAATGCAATGCGGTAGTAATTATTAGTTATGAGAACATCGCCTTAAAGTACAAACGCTCTGGCGCTGACAATGTGCCAAAAATAAAGGTGTATACAAAACTGCATTGATATCGAGAGTTCAGTGTGAAACTGTTGTATTCCTTAAGCCTTTCTTTTAGAGATAAAATTGTTTCACGCTGAGCACGCAGTTAATATCGTTTCAAAGCGCACTGCTGTATCCCTTTTCATAAAACCCCACGCAGAATTGGAATTTTGTTTCCCTATACTTCACAAAATAAAAAATCAATTGAATTACCTTTTAATGTAAATTGGACATCTTTTTGTATATTGCACGCTTTTTATTTGGAACAGTTTTTTTTGTTATTTTTTATCAAATAAAAAAATTCCATGCGTTCTTCTGGGTCTAATGGCGGGAAATTTCATTCAAATTTTATTGGACGCTTACAAAGGGCAGCTAAGGCGAAAAGCTGGGTTATACAGCTAAACCGAAAAATCAGCCGTATGTTAGATAAAAACATTTCATGATTTTTTCGAAAAAGGCCGTATAGCGTCACGGTTCGAGCGATGCCAATGAAATGTTGTTATTATAATAATGAAATAATTGTACCATGTTTCCTTGGCATTTACCAAAAACAACGAGTTGTTGTTGCGATGCTTATGTATGAAGAAAAAATTGGTAGAATCGTTCGGTTTAATTTTGATTATATCATGACTGAATAACTAGGTGTGCATTTGAATTGATAATTGGGGTTAATAATTGATACAACATTCTTATACAATTCGGAGTAGTGTATTTTGCAAAACTAAGGCACATACGTTGTCAGCTAATTGGTCACGATCTAATTGCTCCATTCCTAAAGTGAGCCGCGTCATGCGAAAATGGGTCTGGTCAGGGGCTACCCTGTCCGCTACGAAGTCAGGCAAGGTTTCGTTGTCTCACTAGATCCAGCCAAGACATCGCGAATGCTGGGCACACATTGCATAGGGCGCATTATCGTATGACGCGGCTCAAGTATGGTTGTAAGTCACTGACATTAGTTAGTAATAATTTGGGCGCTAAGTACTGGTAATATCAGCCAAACTCGTGCCCGTGAAAATGTGAGTAGATTTACTGATCTCAATAGAAACACGGTTAAAAGATACCGAAAATCGAGCTGAACAAGCGGAGGTGCTAACTTACAGACAAACCCAATCAAATTTTAACCAGTTGAATCTGTTTTCATTTTCTTTTCATAGTCTCTACGCTGGCATCGAGCGACACTCGATATGTTGACAGATGCACCCAAAATACAATTGTCAGAGCTTTATAGTGAATGTTTCAGTGTTTTGAAATTGAGTACACGTTTCTAAAATGTATATAAATCTTGCTCTAACATACGTTTTGTATTGTAAAATATTTGGACAGCGCGATTCTTGTACAAAGTTCAACGTTTGATGCATAGATGTTTTAGTTGTTAATTTATAAAATATAAGTAGAGCTGTGTCGCACTGTGACTATACCATCGCAGTGATTTGTCACACGCAAGGCAGGTATTACATTACTCAGGTTTACATGAGTCCCTTGCGCGTGAACTATTTTGCTAGCACATTTTTTCCAGAGCGCGACTCAAATGTATCATATATATAGATTATAGCTATAGATTATATATATATATTAAATTGTTTCTCAACCCAATTTCAATCTTCAAAACAGTGAAACATTATAAGTATGAACATGTTTAATCAAATATGTAAAAGTGATGATGTTGGTGTAGCTCCTCTCTTTCTGAGGCGGTTGTAGGACAATGTTGCAGGTATCAAGTGATGTAAGAGTTGCCTTAATTATTTCAATGCATGCTTTGTTCAAGAATTATATTGTAATGTAGATGAAGATGACACGACTTGGGGTAAACAATGGAGTGGAGACGTTTTTGTTCTTACTCTCTATTGGCATTTGTATCAATAAAAGTTAGATTTTACTTACAATATCTTAGAATATCGGAAAATTATAAGGGGATATTGAAAATAGAAATACAAGATAAACTAATTCACGACGGGTATGCGCATACTTTGATGACGGATGGCACTTCGATGACCGAGAACAACAAACGCCACGCGCGAGAGGTGAATTCTTTATCTTTTTTGCATGTATGTTTTGTTCATTTGGTTTTCAGACACGGAACATTGTTTGGGTGATTGATGGTATAGCACTTTGTACTGCGAAGAAAGAAATTCGCGGAAAAACGGTGAATTATAACAAAAAGCGATAAAATTCCATCGATAATCAGCATGAATCGGATGATCAGTACATATTTTAACAAAATAAACATACTTGAAAATAAAACAAGAACGTTATTACTATTCGAAATAAAAGATCAATATGTCCATTTATGTTACAACATGTTACATTTTATTTTACTAACGTATTTGAGGAAATTCAAATGTTTAAAGAATCGCATGCACATTTTTATGGGCACTTTGTTTACCGATCTTCTCAATGACAATGGCACTTTCATTCCCGATTACTGGACACTTTTTTCCAGATATAACACACTCTTTTTAATGAATAAAAAATGCAGAAATCGCTATGGAATACTGTTATAGTAAGCAAAAAATAAATAAAAATGTATGTACTTAAATTAAAAACGAATTACCGAAACATTTTCTTATCCCTCTCGAATATGATTATGATTTTGTATAAATGTGGAAGATAAATGTGAAACAAATTCGATATGTCTGCTGAGAACAGTCTATATGACCATATATTTTCCAGTTTTCGAGTCACCCGACCGCCGGATCTACGCATAGAACACGAGCTTAAATATTTTTAAATTACGTTCTTTGTAGCGAAACGGTTGATCTAAAGCATGTATCTGTATGTCCTAATGAAGGTTTTACGGCCATTTATTACACATTAGATAGCATGTCATGAAAAATCACTGTGCTTAAACTACCTCTCAGAGATTAATATCAGCATGATAGTATTGATCTTATAGAGATAAAGTTTAAATGTAACTTAGCACGATTGTATTGTTTCTGCTTTTTTTATTTTGTATTTATTTTCAAAACAAGATGTGACAATCATGAAGACACATGTATACCGCATGCTAAATTCTCAATCGCTTTCTTCATCAGTGTTTATATACTAGAAAGTCTTCTTAATTAATTAATGCGCATGTTTATGCGAGTAGCGACAGTTTTGTATTTGCATCATTCTCACCAAGTCTATTGTTACTTTTGGAGAAAAAGAACATGAGACAAAGAATAAGTGTTAATTATGAACAAATATTCTGTACAGTATTATCTTCATATTTTTTCTGGAGATGCTTAAAGATAGGCGATTGATTTGCGCAAATTGTTCAATACATCTATAACACAATCGTTCGAGTTGAAGTTCTTGTTTTAATGTAAAAAATGGTGTGCAAATAATACAGGCAGATACCACATTTCAAATTATCGTCTGTTTATCATGCGCTATACGTAAAAAAAAATGAGACTTGAGTTCATTTATAATATGGAAAAACGCACAAACTCCTTGTTTGAATTTTGAAATTTAAGAGCAGATTACCGTAACCACGTGTTGATTATGATGTTAAAACCATAGGCCATATAAGTATATTCAAAGTTTAAAGTGCTGTCTCGGGTTATTAAATGTGTTTTACCTTTGTTTTTACAAACTATATTGTTATTTATTTGTTAAATTGCTCAGCAGATGATCATCGCACATATAATTTCATAATTGTAGGTTACTTTTTGTGATCAACATTCACTGATTGGTGTTAGCTAGTTGGTTCGTTTTTTAAAGTTGCTCATACAGCACCTGTGTATATTTCAAATGAAGAGTGTAATCAAGGGTCATTGGCTGTCGTCAATTTATAATTGTTATCCGTTAAAAGTGTTCATTTTTAAATAAAAGTAAAAATCACTTTAACATTTTTTTGTATTTCTTATCATCAGATATATAACATAACTTATGATCACCTACAGAATTATATATATTGAGTTAAGGAACAGAATATTTTTAAAATGATAAAACATTTGCGTTATTTTCTTTAATATATGTAAACAATTAGTTTGACAAACTAAATGTAAATTGCTGATCATCTGCATGTTCTCAAACTTTCACAATGTTCTCTCAAATTCTGTTTCAAATGCAAAATATTGTTTAAGGTATAAAGATTTATAATAATGTTAAAAAAGAACAACACACTAAAATCATAATTGGGTCATTCCATGCTAAAACAGGGCATATTGAAAATCCATAATATATATAAATGCATTTCAGGTAGGAGATAAAACTCGGTTATCAGAGTGACCAATTTGTTAACAGTCTCCGTAAGATAAAGTGCCTTTTATCGGCAATAAAAGTGCCAGCAACTTTATGTATACCACCTTTTAAAACATGCTCTATCTTTGTTTATATTTCATTGAATACTATCATAATTTCAGTATTTGAAGCACCGTGAGTACTCTACATGCTGGAATAGAAACAATTTCATGCAATATGTCTAAGTAGTTTAATTTTGTTCAAATGGTTACTGTTAATCCGGTGTATGCTGTTTTCCGACCGAATTTTCTATTTTTGGGGCAAAAATGCACCATTCTTCAGTGAAATTGTGTCTTCCCAATACAAAAGGATACACCGTTTATCAACTCGACCATGAGTCTTGTCTTAAAAGCTTATCTTTAGTATATAACTTTAAAGAACCCTGAGGAACTTACCTCTCGCACGTGACGTTTGTTGTTTTCTATATCGAAGTGCAATCCGTCATCAAAGTATTCGCATACCCGGCGTGTAATTGTTATGTTAAATATTTACGTTCCCAACATGGATAATACGGATTTTTTTAACACCTTAGATATACACATACAAAAATATAATGACCATTCACTAATCCTTGGAGGGGATTTTCAATTTTTATTAACTATAATTAAGATGAATTGAACCGTAGATCAGATACAAATAAAAAAAACATGTTAGAAAAAATAACAGAAATAATAGAAAACAATGATCTATGTGATATATGGCGTTTAAAAAATCCACCTAAAAAAAGTTTACACATGCCATTCATACACTCAACCGCCTATATTTTGTCGATAAGATTATTTTTTAATATCTCGGTTTATTGTAAACTGTCTCACAGATTGCAACATTTGGGTTTATCGGACCACTCAATTATATCAATTCAATAATATCTACATTTATATTTCATGGGTCCAGGGTATTTTAAAATGAATAACTCATATTTATTGGGACAAGAGTATCAAAGGTGTCCGAACATCTTTATCGAAAACTGTATTATTATTAATCGCGAAGCTAATTCAAATACGTTATGGGAAATAATTAAAGGGAGCATTCGAGACGAAACAATTAAATATGCCAGCAAAATAAATTGAAAGAAAACGAAACAGGAAGAAACGCTCCTAAATCGCGAATAACAGAATAAGAACAACAAACAACTGTTTCACTTTTAAATGTTGATTACAAAATAGCTACAAAATCCATTGCTTATCGTAAAGAAACTTTAATAAATCATATAGTCAATACAAATCAAACCAGATTTATCAAAGAAAGGTACGTTTGCGAAAACGTTAGACTTTTAGAAGAAATTATTGAGCAATCGAATGAAACTAACGAAACCTGTCTCATTTTTTCGGATTTTAATAAAGCCTTTGACAGTCTTTACAATGAATTTATGTTTAAATACCTCCACCATTTCGGTTGTAATGAACACACTTTACAGTGTAATTTTATTCTATATAGATGTTTTATCGTGCGTTACAAATAATAAACATTTTTCGGATTTTTCAGTAATCAAACATGGGTAAAAAAAGGATGCCCTTTATCGACTTACCTGTTTATTATTTGCATTGAATTGATGTCAATAGACATAGAGCTTAAAATTAATAATGTAGAACTAAGACAGTCACTTTTTGCTGATGACGATTCTTTCATACTAGACGGTTCGCGTATATCGTTTGAAACATTAATTAAAATCATAGAAGAATTTGCAATTATATCCGAAAGTTAAAAAAGGCATACATTTATAATCCTTAAAGTAGGGGCACTCACAAATAGCCCAATTGAGTTTTGTAAACACAAACAATTTATCTGGAACTCTTACTATGCCTCAACTTTACGGATAGAATTTAGCAACGAACCAGTAGAAATTATATCATTAAATATTACTGAAAAAATCATGAGTTTGAAACTTGTTTAAATAAATAAAAACAATGGAAACTATCGTTAATTTGAAAAATTACAGTTTTAAAAATTTCTGTAATTCCCAAGCTTGTTTATCCATAAACAGTTTAACCAAATCCATCTCAAGAAATCATTTCAAAAATAAATTCGCTGTTTCATATTTCTGTGGGATGAAAAACCAGACAAAATTGCCCGAAAGTGAATCATACAAGATTACGCTAATGGTGAGTAAAAAATGTTAGATATTAACCTATTCTTAAAAACCCTCAACGTCAGTTGGGTAAAATGATTTATATCTTAATCAGACTCAAAACTAAATAGAATATATACCAATATGATTAGAATATATACCAATATGCTAAGTTATTATGGCTGAATGTTGATTTTAAAATCAACTTATTATAAACATAAAATCTGAGTTCTTAATAAAAATCTGTGTGAATGACTCATTGTCTTCTTGGAAAAGGATGAAATACCAATACAGAAACTAATTATCTGGAACAATTCATTTATTAAAAAAAAAAAATCTTTATTAAAACATGGTTCGAAAGAGGTATTCCATATATTGAACATATGCTTTTAGGAAAAGAAAAGTTTACAGTTTTCACGATATTATAAATCTTTATTAAATAGATAAAGCAGACTCATAAAATACCATAAAGTTGTTAAAAGCATACCCGTGGAATGGGAAAATAAACTAAAAGAGAACGATATCATTTATACCACACCGCAATACATGCTTAACAAATTAACAGAATATACCAAAGCCTGCAAACTAGTTTATAAATCACTTATACTAAAACACAAACCTGAAAAGTTCAAGCAATTTGATAAGTAGAAAGACACGCTTTATAATCAATACGTTTACCAATGAATCATCTTCAGCCAACCAATCAAATTAACTATTGACACCAAACTTAGAAACTTCCAATATAAATACCTCATGCACATTTTACAAAACACTACTCACCTCCAAAAATTCCATCTTGTCCCGTCAACATTATGTGATTTGTGTTATATGCACTCAGAAACCAATACTCACGAATTATGGGATTTTCATTTCACTGAAAAAGTTTTGGATGGATATCACACACTTTATTTACAACAAGTTAGAAAGATTGGAAAACATTGGACTAAATTGTGCAAATATATCATTCTGCCCTTTGACCAAAGCTGATTCCAACAATGCACACATTATAAACTCTGTAGTAGTATTGGCTAAATATTTTATCTTTTAATGCAAACAGGAAAAAACCACACCAGAAATAGATGCTTTTGTGTCCTCTTTCAATAATAGAATTTAACTCGGGGAATAAATCGCGACTACGCAAAATAAATTACATTTATTTTATACTCGCTGGGCGATTTTTATGCCAAATTAGATCACATACCCAAACAAAATAAACTTTAAATATACTTTGTAACATAGGTACACCTACTTTAAAGCAACATACACTTTTTCCCTTTTTTGTGTTTTTTTACCAATATCTTTATGGACGTGTGTAATGCTATTCCATATTAGTTAACCTTCAAATCATGTTTGAAATTGACACTGTTTTAAATATATTTTATTCACACCAACCATAGTCTTTATAGAAGGTATGTACCATAACTTATATCCAAAAAATGATAAAACAGATATACTCGTTTTGTGTATTTTAAAAATAATATGTTATATGCAAAATATATCATGTTTACGATGGAAAAAAATGAACAACAAAGACGCCTTAACAGCACCATGTATAGCCATTTAGCATCATCCACATTGTTAACAGAGATTAGATATTGTGTTTCTGTATATGTGCACTATATAAAAAGTGGACTCTTCGCCATTTATAGCCATTTAGCACCATTCAAATTGTTAACAGAGATTAGATATTGTGTTTCTGTAGATGTGCACTATATAAAAAGTGGACTCTTCGCCATTTATAGCCATTTAGCACCATTCAAATTGTTAACATAGATTAGATATTGTGTTTCTGTAGATGTGCACAATATAAAAAATTGACTACAGTATATGTACAAAGGTTCATGCATATTTATTTTGGTATTTATATTATATGGTTGGCTTTTTTCTTATATAACAACAATTGTCCAGTCTTTCAGTTGCCTTATGTTTGTGCACACGTAATCCTGTCCGGCATGTCAGCTAAGTATAGTAAACCAACTATGATAGGAAACTATTAATTATTGGATAAGAAAACGTTTTATAATTTGATCCTCGGTCCAGGAAAACTGGAATTAATGCATGTGCGTGAAGTGTCATCTCAGATTAGCCTGTGCATTCAGGGACGTCACTTTATATTAATTATTTAGACTATTAGAATTATTTAAAACAACTATAAAGTGTACCGTTTTGTAAGAGAAAATGATTTCATGACATTTTTTAAAAATACAAAAACTGAGTACGAGTCTCTTTTAATTTGACCTCGCCAGTAAATCCTCATTTTAATGAACTCCTCCACATACATGTACTTGATGAATACACAGTCTATAAACAAACAAACATTTAAAACAGTTTAAAACTTTCTTTGAAGTTGAAGAGGTAGCATAGTTAAAGCCCCTATAACGCTCAAAATCAACAAATATCTCGTTAAATATTTCGTAAAATTAAGTTAACATTTAAAAAATCAGTGATCCTTATAGCAAAAGCCAAAATTTCAACGCTCCATGTGGTTTGGTAACATAGATTTAACAAGATCTAAAATGAATTGTTTTAAGTTGTGACACAATATATTCCAATTTAATTTCCCGCAACGATATCTATTCATACGACTCACGAACACTAAATTGGTACATGAACATGTGTTGAATATACTGTACCACAAAATAAAAAAGAGCATTTTGTATCTTGTAAAATCTATGTTACCAGAGCACATCTAGCTAGCGTTAAAATGTTGGCTAAAGCTATAAGAAACACTAATTGTTTATGGGTTAACTTTATTTAACAAAATATTCGACGGAATATTCGTGGATTTTACAATCCACTGTCAAGCTGCTTAGGTCGTATAGACTATATTAAAAAGGCATATTAATTATAGACCTGATTAAAGTGTGTCTCCGGTAATATGATATATACAATAATAATATGTCCTTTTATTGCATAGCGTACAATGTATAATAAAATATTATTGTGTTATCTTGAATTCTATTAACTGCCGTTTTATTAGTTTTATTTAAATAGTATTGTAAATGATTTAAAATGTGATTAATCGCAAAGAAACTCAACCTGAATGACTGGTTCATTACACATCAATATTGGTAATCAATAACAATATCCAAGGGGATGAATTATAACCGATTCGGGATTTAATTCTATTGCATTCTTAACGTATTTATTTCCAGCGAAATTGTGTCTTATGCCATATGCGGACAGCGTAGTTCAAGACCAACCTGCGCATATACCAAACGGCTATCACCTGGCCAGACTGCGAGGATGCACAATCTGGGCTGGGTCTACGATTGCCGCATTTGGCATATGATCCCTTTTCGCGCGGCTTGGCGCATATTATAGTGGTAAACATGACAAAACATGACAAAAGAAGTCGGGTCTTACAAATGAACAAGCTTACACAATATACATGAAATAAAACCAGATTGCGAATGCATGTTATGGCCAATTATATAAATCATAACCAACACACATTGATATGAACATACGTGAAAGGCATTGCAGCTATAAAGGTAAGTCTTTAGTTCAAAAAGCATATATATACATGTACGGTCAACAGATACAGCCGTGTACACAGCGTGAATGGCCAGTGTACTGGATGACAACAATTGATTCCTGTTACGTGCAGAGTAAAGGCGAATATCGGTCAGTTCACTCGAGGGCCACGTAATGATGTAAAAGCAGTAAATTGTGCTTATAGGCAGTGTCGCTTTCATATATCAATAACCAGAGGTCTTAAGACTGAAACATGTTGGCAATGGTAATTGGAAACCTCAAATCCAACCTACAAAACAAATAACATAAAGATATTAATAATTTCAGTGCATCTAACGTATGTAAAAAAATATATCAAGTACCTTTAAAACATTCTGTCGATTACAATTCAGGAGAGCCGTATTGGCACACTTGTTGACAGCGAAGTCTGGCTTTCAGAGGACGCCTTGCTGATGGCACAGACTGGTTGTCAAAGGAGGCCTTGTTAATAGCATAGTCTGAGTGTCAGAAGACGCCTGGAGCACAACATAGTTTGGCTGTACGAGGAAGCCTTGCTGAAAGCATAGTGCTGCTATCAGCAGTCGCCTTGCTTAAGGCGACGTATGGCTGTCAGAGGACACCTTGCTGATAGTACAGTCTGGATGTCAGAAGACGCCTCGCTGATAGCATTGTCTGGGTGTAAGAGGACACCTTAGTGATAGTACAGTCTAGCTATCAGAGAACACCTGGCTGAACGCATAGTCTGGCTGTCAGAGGACGCCTTGCTAATAGCACAGTCTGGCTTTCAGAGGACGCCTTGCTGATAGCATAGTATGGCTTTCAAAGGACGCCTTGCTGATAGCACAATCTGGCTGTCAGAGGACGCCTTGCTGATAGCACAGTCTGGCAGTCAGATGACGCCTTGCTGATAGCACAGTCTGGCTTTCAGAGGACGCCTTAATGAAAGCACAGTCTGGCTGTCAGAGGACGCCCTGTTGATAGCATATTCTGGATGTCAGAGAACGCCTTGTTGATAGCACAGTCTGGTTGTCAGAGGACACCTTGCTGATAGTATAGTCTGGTTGTCAGAGGACACCTTGCTGATAGCATAGTCTTGTTGTCAGAGGACACCTTGCTGATAGCATAGTCTGGTTGTCAGAGGACATCTTGCTGATAGCACAGTCTGGCTTTCAGAGGACGCCTTGCTGAAAGCACAGTCTGGATGTCAGAGAATGCATTGTTGATAGCACAGTCCGGTTGTCAGAGGACACCTTGCTGATAGCATAGTCAGGCTGTCAGAGGACGCTCTGTTGATAGCATAGTCTGGATGTCAGAGAACGCCTTGTTGATAGCACAGTCTGGTTGTCAGAGGACACCTTTCTGATAGCATAGTCTGGCTGTCATAGGACGCCTTGCTGAAAGCACAGTCTGGCTGTCAGAGGACGCCTTGCTGATAGCACAGTCTGGCTGTCAGAGGATGCATTGCTGATAGCATGTTCTGGCTGTCAGATGACGCCTTTCTGAAAGCATAGTCTGAATGTCAGAGGACGCCTTGCTGATACCATAGTCTGGCTGTCAGAGAACGCATCGCTGAATGTATAGTCTGGCTGTCAGAGGATGCCTTGCAGTTTGTACATTCTGGCTGTCAGAAGTCGCCTTGCTGATAGCAAAGTCTGGCTGTCAGAGGACGCCTTGCTGATACCAAAGTATGGCTGCCAGAGGACGCCTTGCTAAATGCATAGCCTGGCTGTCAGAATACGCCTCAGAATTCTTTCTTTAAGTAAATTCGTTAGTCCGATGTTATCTCATCCCTTCATTGCTTTAGTCTAAAGGCCACTGTCTTATTTGTTGTGTTTGTTTTAACAGTTAATCAAGTGAATACATTAATTAACTTAACTGTCTAAACTCAAGGTGAACCGACAGTTATGTGTATTAATGAATGTCAGTTTCGGAATCGATAAAATCTCATGCCATGTGGCTTTTGACGCCATTTATTGATAAACAAAATACGTTCCATTGATAAAAACCTTAAACGAATGTTTAAAAAATCTCTTTAAGAACGTTTTTAATGTTACTTTGGTACTGTACAGAAATTAACGAATAAATCCCTCAAAAACAATTCCATTCACCACTGTCTAGTGCGTAGCTGATTTAAGTCACGTGCTCTCAACATTTCAAAACGCAACGGCTTTTACCAATTGGACTCAATTATTTCTGACGACAAAATTTAACCAATAATGAGGGTAAATTATTGTGTTTTATTATTCTTTTATTTATATGTGTATATTATTTTTCTGTATGTTCATAACAATCTAAATTTAATTATCCTATTGGTGTCCGTTTGTGCCACTTTCAAACTATCTTTAAGCTGGAAAAATATTTTTTGACGACTTTGGTAGATATATGTCGGCAGAGGAAAACAAGTGTTTTTGTTCGAGGCAGGACTCATTTTCAATTCATGCACAACATTTTAAAATAATGGGGCATTATGTACAACACCATTATTATTAAATCATAGTTCCGGTTTAGAATACATTTTTGTCTTTTTTTTTCAGGATCTCCTTTTTTAGACGCACACTTTTTTATCTGCATTGTATTCCACATCATCGGATCAAGATGTTGCTATGGCGTTATGCTAATATCAAAACCGGTTAATACTGTATTATGGCCCTGATTTGTATCAATATATAAAGGCATCCATTGTAAGACAGAACAGCATTCCTGACAATGTGCTCGACTTGTTTGCATATCTAGCATCTTGTTTAATTTAGAAACGTATAAAATACAGTAAAAGTGATTGTATGAATCTCTTACTATTTGTTGTATACCTAATTTTTCATTTCCGGTTTGCTAAATAGATGTTTCAGGATTCAAATTTGGACAAACGCTCTACAGTTTGTTAGGCCCTGACAAAGGCTTTCCCGTGTATTTTGAACCTGCGCCGACCCAAAGGTTTCTAAAAATACAGCATGCAGCTTACCATCATCAGATGAGATTTAAACAGTGCTTAATTAGCAAACAGAAAAGATGGAAGAGATTGATAATATAATTGATATAAGACCACCACAAGGAGTGTAAACCACGTGGTAGGGCCTTATATTACTTAAACCAGACCTGTAAGCAACTTTGGTAGATACCACATATTCAAAAGGGTTGCTAATTAGGTGTAAAGGAGGAAATGCCGTTTCTATAGGTCCAGTGCTCGTCCTGTGATCCGGTAAATTACCACGAAGTAAATTAAGGCTTTAACAAAATCGGTCAATTTGTTTCCTGGAAAACAAAAAGAACAGTTTACGAACGCATGTCAAGACAGACACATTACGCACGAATCGCAATATGGGCGAACAGCAATTGTATAAGCTCGGTCTTTGTAACTATATAAGAACACATTGCGCTTTAATAGCACACACATACGGACGCACGAATACACACACACACACACACACACACGCTCCACATACCCACACACATACACACTCACACATGCGCACACACACANACACACACACACACACACACACACACACACACACACACACACACACACACACACACATATATATTTATATATATAAATAAATATATAAATAATATATATACAGCTTATGTGCAAGCTGCAAATGAAATAAGAAAAACTGTATGAAAATATGCCGACCTGTTTTGCACAGCTCATTTTATAGTTTGAATAAATTTCATGTACAAATACGAGCTGTCTCGCGCTCGACCATTCCACTGTGTTAGTATAATGTACATGTCCACTCATTTGTCTATTCTAATGATCACAAAGACACATTTGAGTTGAATACGTAAAGCATTTTTATTGTATATTTAAACTTAAGCTGAACATAAATAAATTAAAGCAAGAAATGTGACCATGCCAAGAAAGCAGATTATCAACTATTACACATTATTTATTAATTAAGTTTGATGCAAGGTCTGCATTTAAGCGACCTACACACCTAATTACAATACAATTCTTCCATTCAAACTCAAGTTTTTGAGCGTAAACCAATTGTACTATTTAAGGTCACAAATACATTGACTCAACTCGCCCACAAGCAACTCCAGCCTTGGTCTGCATGTAAGCTGATTCCAATCTAACGTTATAAAGTGAATTTATTTTTGTAAGAGTGACCATGCTCCTATTTGCCCTAACTGCAATAACAACATACGTCTGCATGTAAGCTAACTACATACACAATTACATAATATAGCTCCATTTTAACTAAAGTTATTGAGCACAAAGACACGTGTGTAGGTTAATATCAATATCAGTAGAACAGGACTAAACATGCACCAAATCTGGTTACCTTAATACGTATTGTTCAGTGAATAAAGCATCGGAACATATGGATAACGTTTATTTCAATATTTGTGCTAAATATAGAGAAATGGAGTTTTAGCTATGAAACCTGAAACAGAGTTTTCAAGTGCACAAAGGGGCAACATTCTGCTAAATTGCAGGTTTGAGTTTTGGAACCTGGGCAATGCCCTCCCATAATGACCCAAAACACATTTAAAACGTTTCAAATAACTACCTGTACTTAAAATAGGGATGTTGCATGTTCCATTTAGTTTAAACAGAACTTTACGCGGACGCCGTCGCCAAATTCTTTAGTCGGAATTTTGGTACTAAAAATGCAATACCATACAACCATTAAGTTAATAGTGCGGACGTGTATAAAGTATATAGCTCCATGTGAACACAACACTTTCTCGTTTATTTCGAACAGCTTATGTGCAAGCTGCAAATGAAACTATTAACCTACAGGTTACCTCCACCGCTGTTTATATTACAGGTAGCATGCAACCAGGCATTCTCTCCAACAAAGGCGAATCTTGTGGAAATCAATGAACTGGAAGAGAACATTTTCCTGTGGAAACAAGCGCAGGCAACTAAAAGTAATTAGTTATGTGTTGATGTACAATACTATAGCACATACAATTTTAAATTGTATTCCGTGCACTGTTTGGCGGTATATTTTGTTAATGGCTTTTTTGTCAATTCGTAATTCTTAAATCGCCATATAATAACTTAAATAAATATAATGGCATTCACAAAGTCTGAAAAACCCAATATTAATGAACAGTTTGTTTTTAAGTGTCCTAAAAGTTCTGAAACCATTATTTAGCAAATGTAATGATGCCAATCTGATCAGATAGATTTATTTTAAAAACAAAAAATGCAAAGTAGATGGGCATTTTTACCCATTGTAAAGCTATGTCGTTTTCAACGACTAATATTAAATTATTTATAATGCGATCTGTTTGATTTGTTACACATCCGTAACTCCAAAAGTGTAAATTAATTACTGGTGATCAGAAGCACAATAATTGACAATAATTCCTTGTAAACAATGTGTACATATGTCCGTTTTTCAAACAAAGACGTGTGCATAGAATTACGAAAAATATGAATTTGTATTTAACTATATTTTATGAGATAAATTTATTTTGTCGATACGTATTGTGTTGTATAGTTTACTCTTATAATCAATACCATCGTCTATTTACCAATTTGTACTTAAAATAGGTTCAGATCACACGTGAACCTCATCGATGGACACATTTCATTTTTCTATTACTATGCAGTGAAGAAATTGATTTTTAACCAGTTTGGGGGGGTTATATGAATAGGGAGATATGTTTTAGTAAATGAGTTTGACCGTTAACAAAAATAAATAAAAACACAATGACAATTGCATTGGCATACACCACTGAATCTGAAATAAATTGTTAAAAAAATGTTTTCCATCGCACAGCGCGTACAATCTTTAAGTTTTACTGTTCAGTTAAATTATTCAAAACAGTTTATTTTCCGTGATCGGTAGTATGATACATAGTTATCATTTTAAGGTTTTGTTAGTAGTATTTGTGATAAAACGAAATTCGGCCATTCGATTTGGGCAATTGTCAGTGTTCTTATTGTTTAAGACAGGTATTATTAGGTACGTTTTTACAATTCATAAAAACACAAACTATATTACTAGCATTATTGAACTTTGCAACTGTAATTTTTTCAGCAAATCGCAAAGTCTATGTTGCTAGTGTTTTTGACAAGCAGATGCAGGAACCGTGACGAGTAAAGGTGCTATAAATAAAAGTGTAAACATTAGTTAAAAACGATTTGTGGGTCGAATTTTTTAATCAAATACCTGTTGTGTGCATTTAGAATTTATACACTTACAGAAGATTACTGGGTAGGAGCCTCGGACTTGCAGATTACTGGGATGTACCGTTGGCTCTCGGGAAAAGTAGTCAACGCTTCTAGCAGTTACTGGCGACCTGGCCAACCTATCCAAGGGTCGGAGCACTGCATGAATATTCAGGTATAAATCTATCAAATTGTGTGTTTCCTTGTAAGTATTGTCACTATCATTGCCGAAATTTCAATGATTATCGTGATATACCTTTTGTTTGAAAATTATGATAAAAGTTCAAGATGAAAAAAGCATTTAAGAGTTTTTAGTTATCCGATCCTTTCTGTTATAACGTTTGACGTTTGCGTTTGTTGTTTACACATCGATTTAGGAAACTAGTTTTGATATTGACAGTTATGCCGATACGTTTCCTCGAGTTTTATAGAATCATATTCCAACCAGCTCTTGTGCGTTACGGATGCAGATTCTTTGGCTCATTTTGTGGATGTGTTCGCGCAACCATTACAATAATAAGATGGGTGACCCGATTTGTCAGTCTTGTGATAGGCGAAGCATTATGATTTATGTGCGAGTTTTATGCGATTGGATATTTCGGTTATCTTTAAGCACGGGGCCCCTACATCACATTGTTGGAACGACGCACCCTGTAACTACTATCACCATTATTTCATCTGCGAGACTCCATCGAAATAAGCAAGAGTTTAATTATATTGCTATTATAATGTTTACGATAATCACAAAACATAATACCCTAAAGGATCATTATTTTGATGTGATATTTTCTAAGCTTCATGTCGGATTATTCTTTCAGAAGACAATGCGTTTATATTATTATAACATACTGTCGAAGTTGCATGAAAATGAATATATAATTGAACAAGTAAAGCGCCATATGTTATACTTTATCAAGAGTGCGAAAACATTTTAATCACAAACTTGATATTTTAACACGTTTGATATTAAATTTACATCAGGTTGTAAGGAATTGAACAAGGTTTTTAAAATCGAAATCCACATTTAATTTAAGACTATTGTATCAACTTTGCTTGGGTATTTAATATTAACTAGATATTAATATGTATTATCATAAAATATGATGTTAACACAATATGTTCTATCATAAATATGATATTAACAAGATATGGACTGTCATTTAATATGATATTAAAGAGATATGTACTGTCATAAAATATGATTTTAACGAGATATGTACTGTCATAAAATATGATATTAACGGGATATGTACTGTCATAAAATATGATGTTAACGAGATAATGCCTTTTTTAAATATGATGTTAACGAAATATGTTTTGTCATAAAATACGATGTTAACGAGATATGTACTGTCATTAAATATGATATTAACGAGATATGTACTGTCATAAAATATGATGTTAACGAGATAATGCCTTTCTTAAATATGATGTTAACGAAATATGTTTTGTCATAAAATATGATGTTAACGAGATATGTACTGTCATAAAATATGATATTAACGAGATATGTTCAGTCATAAAAAATGGTATTAACGAGATATGTACTGCCATAAATTATGATGTTAACGAGATATGATCTGTCATAAAACATGATGTTAACGAGATATGTAATTTCATAAAATATGATGTTAACGAGATATGATTTGTCATAAAATATGATGTAAACGAGATATGTACTGTCATAAAATATGATGTTAACGAGATATGTACTGTCATAAAATATGATGTAAACAAGATATGTACTGTCATAAAATATGATGTTAACGAGATATGTACTGTCATGACATATGATGTTAACGAGATATGTACTGTTATTAAATATGATATTAATGTATATGTTCTGTCATAAAATATTATATTAACGAGATATGTACTGCCATAAATTATGATGTTAACGCGATATGATCTGTCATAAAATATGATGTTAACGAGAGATGTACTGTCATAAAATATGATGTTTACGAAATATGTACTGTCTTAAAATATGATGGTAACAAGATGTATACTGTCATACATTATGATGTTAACGAGATATGATCTGTCATAAAATATGATGTTAACGAGATATGATCTGTCATAAAATATGATGTTAACGAGATATGAACTGTCATAAACTATGATGTTTACGAAATAAATACTGTCATTTTTACCTTATAACCTTTGTTTTATTTCTCAAATAAAAAGCATCCTCTTAATGCGTCTTGCTGTTGACCACAATATATATTAAATAATATTGTCCAGTATTTATTGCTTTTGTATTACACATTATGATAATGGCTCATAATAGATAAACTGCAATTTAAGCATGTGCAAGGAAGTTATTTGTGTTTTGTTCTATAATGAATATTATAAAGATACATTTTAGGAAGCAAAATGAAATATTATCTGTTTTGTCTCATCTTCACGAAGCTATTGAGCGTTTTAAGCGAGACAAAATTAGGCTATTTTGTGCGGTTACTTAGTATGTACACGCATATTTAATCAAAATATATTCCACACTTCTAGACAATACATTTACAGCAATGTTTGTATAAGGGTTGTGTATTTAGCACAGCTATTAAAGTGATATTAGCAGTCTTACCGAACATTAACCTAAATATATATTATTTTTTTCAGTAATAAGATATAAAAAGTCATAAGACTTAAGCATGTATTTTGACAATAAAACTTTCGGTTTGTACGAATAATAGCTACACACTATGTACGGATTTGCGTTATCTTTCAACTCGCATCGAAAGTTCATGGACGAAGCAGTATGTACACGCCATGTAGCGTTTAATAAGTTGAACCAGATTGCTGACATGGCTGTTTGCGTTAATAAAACATTTGTTAGCATGTACTACCAAGTCGAAATTATCTTCTCATAACACATATATCTATACGCTGCACTATCCGTGTTTTCATTTCCATATTTCTTTCAATGACACACGCAACATAACAATAACAGAGGTCAGCACGCGACAGACAGCATTTCTGACAGATAGGTAAATACTTTCAGTAGCTTGATTGCTATTGTTTTGATTGTTAGCTAAAATCGACAGTAGTTAAGGAATGTTAAAACAGTCAGTTCACTGTCTCATACTTTATTTTGACAAGCTTTTCCGATAAAAGCAGTACTTACTGCACAAGCGTATGCTAACAATTTACCTCCTCGCCAAATCCGGGTTGAAAGTCCTGCATGTTTCATATAGAGCTAGCATGTCTTACCATGTTTATTGGATCCGGACTGCCCTTCGCGAGCATATCAAACAGTTAATATCAAATCGTTTGGGACAAATATTAACACGCATCAAAGGACGATTTACCGTTTCAAAATTGTTTTGCGTGAAGTAACACTAGCAAAAACGTAGCATTCCCACCAATCTTCTTTTTAAATCATACATGAAATCATATAAGGATTTAAGGTAATGAGATGAATCGGACAATTGGAAAAGTTTGCTCATAAAAGAAACTTATTCGATCTCTAACTCGGCATATACCGGAGCTTAACTCGGAGTGACTTAATCTTATTCAGTATTTTAAGCACTTATGATTACAATGGTCACCATCATGCCTGAACTCAAAAATTTAATATATTTGAAAGTCCATATAATTTTACGAGACATGTTGAAAATGTTCCCGGATATATTTTACCATAAACGTTCAATATATACGCGTCCTATGCATATATGTTGTATCTAAATATTGTCTGCTTAATAAACATTTGATTTTTTAGTGAGTGGGTCAAACGAACTTATCACACATAAGACAATATAAATATCACATTTACAAACATACAAAGTAGAAGAGAGTCAACTAATTCGATAACAAAGATTTTTTAAATATTTTAGTTGCTTAAATCAACATGAACTTGAATCCAGGGAGGTAACTGCTTGTCGTGGTGAAAGGACGAGGACGAGTTAAATACCTTGGTGAAAAAACAAACAACCTAATGTACTGATGTATATAAGATTGAAAAACTATTGTTGAAGTTTAGAAATAAATCACAGAAACACAGACTTAAACCATTATATGTGCCCTAATGAAAACTATTTGATAAATAGGAACGAAAACGAGCGCAATGGTGCGATGAACCACGAAAAGAGCGTACAGCGGAAGAAAACTCAATCAGCGGTAGATTTCGGAACGTAAAAGGAAAACCTGTTATTGGAATGGAGCAAAGTAAATCAATTCCCAGTTGTATCTCGACTGTACCACGAAATGTCCTTAATCAATGTTAAAACACTTTTCCAACACTGTATAATATATCAACGACAAATGTTAGAAACATAGGCAACAACATAATTTCATAGTCGAGTGACCGATTCAAAATAATGATATAGACATATAATAGGCAGAGAAGGCAGTTAAGTCATAAAATAAAACAAAGAACGCTCCCCCCCCCTTTGGATATGACGGAATCTTGGCAGAGACATACAACAACAAGTTCAGCATGTGTATGTTTTAACATGTATTTAATTATATATAAGCATTAATCTCTCTACCCCCATAGTGCCGAAAGTAATTGTGGACTAAGCTTACACGTAGTCTGCACCTTTACCCGGTAGCACTGTTTCGAAATTCGCAAGGAAAAAACAGTGCTACCGTTAAGTCATTGATACTTTGTTTGACTTTGTTTTGGTATTCAACATCTAGTAAAATGAAATTATTAATTTTAAAGTATTCACGTCCTTTTCTTAAAGTAAATTATCTATGTTTAACTGTACAAGAGAGGTCCGTTTAATATCCAGGTTTAATGTTACATTTTGATAAACGATAACACAAGTTATTCGATATCAAGAAAAAGTAAAGTCTGCAGAAAAAATGTAATTTACAGTTAGAATGCCACGTGAATGGGTTTTTGTCTGGATGTTTTATCCTCCAGATGTCACTGAGTTCATTGGTGGCCATTAAAACAGTTAGAATTTTTCTGCAGTTTTATGGGTATTCAAATTACCGTTTTTCTTGTCAAGTCGTTAAGGCGGTATTAAATAATAATATAATATAATTTTTATCAGCATTTGACAATAAATAGTTATTTAGTTTTTGAAAAATATATGGATGATCTTTGTTTAAACCGTAAATGTTAATAAATGTGATGTTAATATATTGTATTTGAATGTCTACAGCTATTAACCTTCAAATAAAAATTTCAGTGAAGTTAGATAGTTCCATGTCACTATTTGGATGTAAAAATATCCCTAAACCTTCGCTATTTGACTTAAATCCACTTTAAATAAATCGACCAGGCCAGTCATGTTTCCATTGTTTATAATTAGAGTCAGTCAAATGTTTCTCTTGTAACATGAACATCGAATAGTTTAATGCAACAATGACATATCATTTTACAAGTACTATAAACTATATAAAGTGAGACAGAAAAAACTCACCAAAACAATACAAAATACATACACATGCCCATTGACTGATAGTACTCAGTATAAAAACAAACATCATTGTAATTTATTTAATGCTTTCCGGTGGTTTATAGAGAAATATCAGTGAATTAAAACTGATAATTTCACTGTTTCAAACAATGAGAATTATCAGTGAAAATTATCGATAATTTTCACTGTTTACTGTGAAATGACGTCATTATTTTGACGAAATGACGTCATTATCCCAACGACATTCTTTAGTTAAACTCTTAAACAATGTATAAAAACTGTAAAAAAAAGCATAAAATAAAAAGAAAATTTGTTGGATTCGGTGGATTATCGATTTAAATTCACTCGTGATCATAGAAAATATATATTTTCACTCGTGGCTGCGCCACTCGTGAAAATATTAATTTCTATGATCACTCGTGAATTAAAATCGATAATCCACCGAATCCAACATATTCCTCTATATATTTGACAATTTGATATTTCGAACGATAGAGCAAACTAAAACACTATGAAAATTAACCCTGAAAACTAACAGAACATAATGATAATTGTTTCTATAGCTCGACAACATCAATCCGGCATCCTTGAACTCCATTAGAATTTTGTTTTTTACGAAATAACTGCTCCATATATTAACATTCAGTTTTATTTGGGCACGTTTTTCACGAGTTGTATATAGCAATTACCACATTCTTAGCGAGAAGTAAGGCAAAATACTTAACCAATGCAACACAGATATACATGTACTATTAACAATATGTAAATTGAGAAAGAAAAACTCCAGTAAACAGTAAACATATAATGAGAATACACCTAACTGTTTTTCCACTTTTCCACTTGTATAAACGTTTTACATTACTAATTCTGTTTTGGCGGTCGCATGCTGGCATCAGTAGATGACACTGTCTGGGCGTACGATGCGGTTTCTTTATTTGGTCACGTTTTGCTAAGCCAGTTTTTGTATTGATTAAACTTGACACGTCGATTGCGTTCATTGCCCCTATATCTCACAATAACTTGCCTTCGTACGACCAAGCCTTCTCGACACGACCGGGCTCTTTAAGACGTAGAGATGCCAACACCTCGGCGTTTGTTTTCGTCAAGTCCTCATTGCCGTGAATGCCGTTGCCCTCACACATTTTACGATCACCTTGCTGATGTTACAGTTGGCTGTCAGAGAAGGCATTGCTGATATCATAGTCTGACTATAAGAGGACGCCTTGTTGATGGCACGGTCTGGATGTTAGAGGACGCCTTATTGATAGCATATTCTGGCTGTCAGAGGACGCCTCGTTGATAACATAGTCTGGCTGTCAGAGGACGCCTTATTGCTGGCACAGTCTGGCTGTTTTAGGACGCCTCGTTGATGGCATAGTCTGGCTGCCAGAGGACGATATGCTGATAGCAAAGTCTGGCTATCAGAGGATGCTTTGTTGATGGCGTAGTCTGCCTGCCGGAGGACATCTTCCTGATAGCATAGTCTGGCTGTCAGAGGACGCCTTGCTGATGGCAAAGTCTGGCTGCCAGAGGACGCCTTTTTGGGTTGCAAAGTCTGGCTGCAAGAGGATGCTTTTTGGATTATACAATCTGGCTGTCAGAGGACGCCTTGTTGCTGGCACAGTATGGCTGCCAGAGGACGCCGTTTGGATTGCACAGTCTGGCTGCAAGAGGACGCCATTATGATTATAAGTCTCGCTGTCAGAGGACGCCTTGCTGGCAGCATAGTCTGGCTGTCAGAGGACGCCTTGCTGATGGCACAGTATGGCTGTCAGAGGACGACTTGATAATTACACAGTCTGGCTGCCAGAGGACGTCTTGCTGATGGCACCGTATGGCTGCCAGAGGACGACTTGCTGATGGCACAGTATGGCTGTCAGAGGACGACTTGATGATTGCACAGTCTGGCTACCAGAGGACGTCTTGCTAATGGCACAGTATGGCTGCCAGAGGACGACTGGCTGATGGCATAGTCTGGCTGCCAGAGGACGTCTTGCTGATTGCACAGTATGGCTGTTAGAGGACAACTTGCTGATGGTACAGTCTAGCTGCCGGAGGACACCTTGCTGATAGCATTGTCCGGCTGTCAAGGGACGCCTTTTGGATTGCACATTATGAATATCAGAGGACGCCTAATTGATGGCACAGTCAGGCTATCAGAAGACGCCTTGCTGAAAGCATAGTCTGGCTGTCAGAAGACGCCTATCTGATAACATAGTATTGCTATCAGAGGACGGCTTGCTGATAACATACTCTGGCTGTCAAAATACGCCTTGCTAATAACATAATATTGATATTAGAGGACGGCATGTTGATAGCATAGTCTGTCTGTAATAAAACGCCTTGCTGATGACATAATATTGCTGTCAGAGGACGGCTTGCTGATACCATAGTCTGGCTGTCAGAGGACATCTTGCTGATACCATAGTCTGGCTGTCAGATGACGCATTGCTGATAGCATAGTATTGCTATCAGAGGACGGCTAGCTGATACCAGTATCTGGTTGGCAGAAGACGCCTTGCTGATAGCATATCCTGGCTATCAGATGACGCCTTGCTGAAAGCATAGTATTGCTGTCAGAAGACGGCTTGCTGATAGCATAGTCTGGCTTCCAGTGGACGCCTTGCTGATAGCACAGTCTTGCTGTCATAGGACGCCTTGCTTATAGCATTATATGGCTGTCATAAGACGCCTTGCTGGTAGCATAGTCTGGCTGTCAGACTACGCTTTGCTGATAGCATAGTATGGCTGTCAGAAGACGCCTTGCTAGTGGCACAATCTGGCTGTCAGAGGACGCCTTCCTGATAGCATAGTATGGCTGCAAGAGGACGCGTTGCATAGACAGCCTCTCAGAACCCGCCTTGCTGATAGCATAGTCTGACTGTCAGAGGACGCTTTGCTGATCGCATAGTCTGGCTGCCAGAAGACGCCTTGCTGAAAGCATGGACTGGCTGTCAGTTGACGCCTTGCTGATAGAATAGAATGGCTGTCAGAGGACGCCTTGCTGAAAGCAGCATGGACTGGCTGTCAGAGGACGTCTTGCTGATAGCATAGTATGGCTGTCAGAGAACGTCCTGCCATTAGCATATTCTTGCTGTCAGAGGTTGCCTTGATGAATGCAAAGCCTTGCTGTCGGAGGACGCCTTGCTAAAAGCATAATCAGACTTTCAAAGTACGTCTTGCTGATAGCGTAGTATGGGTGTCAGAGGACGCCTTGCTATAAGCAAAGTCTGGCTGCCAGAGGACGCGTTGCTGAAAGCATTGTCTGACTTTCAGAGGACGCGTTGCTGAAAGCAAAGTATGGCTTTCAGAGGAACCTTGCTTAAAGCATGGACTGGCTGTCAGTGGACGGCTTGCTGATAGCATAGTCTGACTGCCAGAGGACGTCTTGCTGATAGCATATTAGGACTGTCAGAGGACGTCTTGCTATGAGCATAGTATTGCTGTCAGAGGTCGCCATGCTGAATGCAAAGTCTGGCTGTCAAAGGACGCCTTGCTGAAAACATAATCTGACTTTCAAAGGACGTCTTGCTGATAGAATACAATGGCTGTCAGAAGACGTCTTATTGATAGCATTGTCTGTCTATCAGAGGACGTCTTGCTGAAAGCATAGTCTGGCAGTCAGATGACTCCTTGCTGATAGCATAGTCTGGCTGTCAGATGACGACTTGCTGATTGCATAGTCTGGCTGTCAGATGACGCCTTGCTGATAGCATAGTCTGGCTGTCAGATGACGCCATGCGGAAAGCACAGTCTGGCTGTCAGATTACACCTTGCTGAGCGCATAAAATGGCTGTAAGAGGACGCATTGCTGAAAGCATAGTCTGGCTGTCAGAGGACGCCTTGCTTATAGCATAGTATGGCTGTCAGAGGACGCATTGCTGGCAGCATAGTCTGGCTGTCAGAGGTCGCCATGCTGATAGCATAGTATGGCTGTCAGAGGACACATTGCTGTTGACACAGTCTGGCTATCAGAGGACGCCTTGTTGATAGTATAATCGGGCTGCAAAAGGACGCGTTGCATAGACAGGCTGTCAGAACCCGTCTTGCTGATAGCAAAGTCTGGCTTTCAGAGGACGCCTTTCTGATCGCATAGTCTGGCTGCCAGAAGACGCCTTGCTGAAAGCATGGACTGGCTGTCAGATGACGCCTTGCTGATAGCATATTATGGCTGTCAGAGGACGCCTTGCTGAAAGCATCGACTGGCTGTCAGAGGACGCTTTGCTGATAGCATAGTATGGCTGTCAGAGGACGCTTTGCTATAAGCATATTCTGACTGCCAGAGGACGCGTTGCTGATAGCATAATATGGCTGTCGGAGGACGCCTTGCTCAAAGCATGGACTGGCTGTCTGATGACGCCTTGTTGATAGCATGAACTTGCTGTCAGTGGACGCCTTGCTGATAGCATAGTCTGGCTGCCAGAGGACGCCTTGCTGAAAAGCATTATATGGCTGTCAGAGAACGCCTTGCTAATAGCATGGACTGACTGTCAGAGGACGCCTTGCTGATAGCATAGTATGGCTGTCAGAGGACGCCTTTCTGAATGCAGTGACTGGCTGTCAGAGGACGTCTTGCTGATAGCATAGCATGGCTGTCAGAGGACGCCTTGCTGAAAGCATGGACTGGCTGTCAGAGGACGCTTTGCTGATATCACAGTATGGCTATCAGAGGACGCCTTGCTGAAAGCATTGTCTGGCTGTCAGAGGACACGTTTCTGATAGCAAAGTATGGCTGTCAGAGGACGCCTTACTGATAGCATAGTTAAGCTGTCAGAGGACGACTTGTTGAAAGCATAGTCTAGCTGTCAGATGACGCCTTGCTTATAGAAAAGTCTGGCTGTCACATGACGCCTCGCTGAAAGCATTGTCTGGCTGTCAAATGACACCTTGCTATAAAATAATTTGGCTGTCAAATGACGCCTTTCTAAAAGCAAAGTCTGTGTGTCATATGACGCCTTGCTGATAGCATAGTATGGCTATCAGAGGACGCCATGCTTAAAGCATAGTCTGGCTATCAGAGGACGCTTTGCTTATAGCATAGTGTGGCGGTCAGAGGACGCCTTGCTGATTGAATAGTCTGGCAGTCAGATGACGTCTTTCTGAAATCATAGTCTGGCTGTAAGATGACGCGTTGCTAAAGGCATTGTCTGGCTGTCAGAGGACGAGTTGATAATAGCATAGTATGGCTGTCATAGGACTCCTTGCTGATAGCATAATCTGGCTGTCAGAGGACTCAATGCTTATAGCATAGTCTGGCTGTCAGAGGACGCCTTGCTAATTGCATAGTCTGGCTGTCAGATGACGCCTTGCTGATGGCAAAATCTGGCTGTCAGATGACGCCTCGCTGAAAGCATTCTCTGGCTGTTAGATGATTCCTCGCTGATAGCATTGTCTGGCTGTCAGAAGACGCGTTGTTGATAGCATTGTCTGGCTACCAGAGCAGAGGACGCGCTGCTGAAAGCATAGTCTGGCTGCCAGAGGACGCGCTGCTGAAAGCTTTGTCTGGCTTTCAGAGGGCGCGTAGCTGATAGCATAGTCTGGCTGTCAGAGGACGCCTTGCTGAAAGCATAGTATGGCTGTCAGTGGACGCCTTGCTGAAAGCATAGTCAGGCTGTCAGATGACGCCATGCTGTAAACATACTATTTCTGTAAGACGACGCCTCGCTGAATGCATAGTCTGGCTTTCAGAATACCCCTTGTTGATAGCGTGGACTGGCTGTCATAGGACGCCTTGCTGATAGCATAGTCTGGCCGTAAGAGGACGCATTGCTTATAGCATAGTATGGGTGCCAAAGGACGCCTTACTGATTACATAGTCTTGCTGTCAGATGACGCCTTGCTGATAGCATAGTCTGGCTGTCAGAGGACGCCTTGCTGAAAGCATAGTTTGGCTGTCAGATGACGCCTCGCTATTAGCATAGTCTTGCTGTCAGATGACGCCTTGGTGAAAGCATAGTCTGGCTGTCAGATGACGCCTTGCTGATAGCATAGTATGGCTTTCAGAAGACGCCTTTCTGAATGCATAGTCTGGCTGTCAGAGGACACGTTGTTGATAGCATGGACTGGCTCTCAGAGGAAGCCATGCTGATAGCATAGTCTGGCTTTCAGATGACGCCTTGCTGATAGCATAGTCTGGCTATCATTGGACGCCTTGTTGATAGCATGGACACGCTTTCAGAGGACGCCTTGCTGATAGCATAGTCTGGCTGACAGAGGACGCCTTGCTGAAAACATAGTCTTGCTGTCAGAGGACGCCTTGCTGTATGCATAGTCTGGCTGTCAGAGGACGCCTTGCTGTATGCATAGTCTGGCTGTCAGAGGACGCCTTGCTGATAGCATAGTCTGGCTGTCAGAGGACGTATTGCTTATAGCATAGCCAGGCTGTCAGAGGACGCCTTGAAGATTGCATAGTCTGGCAGTCAGAGGACGCCTTGCTGATAGCATAGTCTGGCTGTCAGAGGACGACTTGCTGAATGCATAGTCTGGCTGTCATAGAACGCCTTGCTGAATGCATAGTCTGGCTGTCAGAGGACGCCTTGTTGATAGCATGAACTGGCTGTCAGAGGACGCCTTGCTGATAGCATAGTCTGGCTGTCAGAGGACGCCTTGCTGATAGCATAGTCTGGCTGTCAGATGACGCCTTGCTGATAGCATAGTCTGGCTGTCAGAGGACGCCTTGCTGATAACATAGTTTAAATGTCAGAGGACGCCTTGCTGAAAGCATTCTCTGGCTGTCAGAGGACGTCTTTCTGATAGCATAGTCTTGCTGACAGAAGAAGTCTTGTAGTTATTAAAACTGCCGATGCCAAAAGTTTAACCTACCTACTTACCTTTAAAAAAAATGTTAGTCCGATGTTATCTCATCCCTTAATTTTTTTTACCTAAAGGCCACTGTCTAATTTGTTGTGTTCGTTTTAACAGTGAGTCAAGAGAATACATTCACTATACTGTCTTAACTCAATGTGCAGCGACAGTAATTTGGATAAATGAATGTTAGATTCGGAATCGATTAAATCTCATTTCGTGTGGCTTGTGATGCCATTTTTGAAAGAAAATGAAAAAGTAAGAATCCGTTTCATTGGCAAAATCATTGAACTAATGTTAAAGCAAGAATTTCCTTAATATCTTTAAGAACGTATCTAATGTTACTTTGATACTGTACATAATTGAACGAATAAGTCCCTCAAACACAATTCCATTAACCTCCGTCTAATGCGTAGCTGATTTAAGTCACATGATCTCAACATTTCGAAACGCTACGGCTTTTACCAATGGACACAATAAATTATGACGACAAAATAAAAACAATAATGAGGGTTACTGATTGTGTAATTTTATTACATTCTTTAAATGTGTATATTTACTTTGTTCATGTTCATAACAACATAAATTCAATGATCCTATTGTTGCCCGTTTGTGCACCTTGCAAAATATGTTGAAGCGGGATAATAAGTTTGTGAAGATGTTGGAAGATATGAGTCGTGTTCTGAGAAAACTGGGCAAAATGCTTGTGCGTAAAGTGTCATCCCAGATTAGCCTGTGCAGTTCGCACAGGCTAATCCGGGACGACACTTTCCGCCTAAACTGGATTTTCGCTAAGAAGAGACATCATTTAAACGAAAAATTCCATAAAAGCGGAAATTGTCGTCCCTGATTAGCCTGTGCGGACTGCACAGGCTAATCTGGGATGACAATTTACGAACAAGCATTTTGCCCAGTTTTCTCAGAACACGACACATATATGTAGGATTATGTTAAAGTGTTTTTGTTAATTTTCAACTCATGTACAACATTCAAAGATAATGGGGCATCATGTAGAACACCATTATCCTTTAATATGTTTTCCGGTTTAGTAAATCAAGCTATAGCTCTTGATTTTAAAATGTTATGAAAAACACGCAATCTGTTGTTCGTTTTATTGTTTCAAATATAAGAAAACAGTTAGAAAAAGAGTTATGCATATTTTTACATTATTTCATTTAACAAACCAGCGTGAATTAAAGCATTAATCGTCCTTATATATTTTTTTATTTTTTTCAAGCTTCAATATTTTCATATCGCCGTCTTAGACGCGCTTATACTTTTGTTATCGGGATTGTATTTCACATCATCTGATCAAGATGTTGCTGTGGTGTCCTGCAAACATCAGATACCGGTTAACACTTTATTATTGTCCAGATTCGTATCAATATATAAAGACATTCCTTGAAAGACAGAACAGTATTCCTGACAATGGACTCGACATGTTTCATATGCAGCATCTTGTTTAATTGAGATACGTTTTCAATAAAGTAAAAGTGATTTTATGAATCTTTTACTAATGTTTTTATAACCAACTTTTTATTCTGGTCCAGTTTGCTCAATAGATGTGTCGGGATTCAATTTTGGACAAAAGCTTAACCGTTTTTGGCCCTGACAAAGACTTTCCCGATTTTGAACCTGCGCCAAAAGGTTTATAAAAACTACAGCACGCAGCGGACCGTCATCAGCTGAGACTTAAACAGTGCTGAATCAGCGGACAGAAAAGACGACAGAGATAATTTATATGAGAATGCACAAGGAGCGGAAACCACATGGTGGGGCCTTATAATCCTTACATTAGATATGTAAGCAACGTTGAAACATTATATATAAATATCGACTACATATGTAGCATTTTATATGCAAAATAACCATCTTGTCTATAAATAAAAGCCTTACCAAATGCGATTACATGAGTTTAATATACACTTTTATTATAATATTACGATAAACGAAAACATAAGTGTCTTGTTTTTTTGTCCGCACATCAATTCATTCACTTCGCACATGTATTTCAAGTCATTTCCACTATACTATAATGCAACTATCCCACATACATGCATTCATGCCAATTCTTGCATATTTAGTTATTTTCAAGACACGGAGTAAACTCAGGTGGATGTTGTACATCTCCATCTTTGCCATTGTACACTTGAGGCATGTCAAACACTTCAGTGGTATCGAAAAAATTGAAGGGCTTCAGAACAAACCCACTCTCCACTGCAGTCGTCATGGGCATGTCCTCCGAGCTTGGAACATGTACGAAGCCAACCGTTACCCAGGTAACAATGTCCTCATTTACGATGCCCTCGTCATTCAGCAACGTACTGAGGTCCCCTTTCGTGTTGTACATTCGATTGGCGTCCCATATTGAATTAAAAAATCGTTCAGAGTCCTTCCTTTTTGTGACAGCGCAATTATATTTAGTGAATGAAATGGCGTTCATAGCTGGATGCGCGTCCACCATCGTTTGTGTAACAGTTGCCATCGGTACTATCGCATAGCCACGCTTTGCACCCCATTTGTTTCTACGATTTTCATTGACAACAGTCCAGTATTTAGGCTCCATCGGGTTCACTCTAAATCCAGACTCGGTTTTAATAGTTTCATACTCTACATATCGAGTTTGGTTGTAGCGAAAATATGTGGGCTTTGTTGTAATGGAAGGCTTCATCTTTCTAAAAGCATCCACTACGTCCCCAGATTTAAAGTGGATGACCTCAAAGCTGTTATTGGTATCAACAATGTCCAGGTCAACTTTGAAGCCGATCATATGGTCATGAATAAGTCCATGAGAAAAATCTCCTACCCGGAAACCAAAAGGATCCCTTGCATCCGGACTATCGTCTGTGCTAAGATTTCCGTGGTTAGGATTATCCGCATCCCAAAATGACGTCTGAAGTTGCCCAGTTGCTTTCACTTTCGTCACGAGCTTGCCGTCGAGTTTGAAATGGAACTCAACGACATAATCATAGTTACCAACAAGTGAGGCAACCCGAACAATTAGGCAAGTATCCCGTAGGCCAGACTGGTACCCGCTGGCCTTATGACGCCAGAGTGGTCCCTCGCCATCACTCTCAAAAATACATATCGACTTAGTTGTAACAGCTTGTCCTGTTTTTTGATCGTAATAGCTCGTATCCAAAAGGTTACCATGTTCAGGACAGTCAACACCGGATATCGTCCCGTCGTAAGACCCGATTCCAGTCATAGCATCAATGAAGAAAATATTTTCCCTTTCGAATGAGTCACTTCCGTATATCAAGGCAATATCATTAAGAGATATTTCATACGCAACTCTTTGATTCTTGAACTTCACATCAAATAGTGCCGGACCACGCATCATTCTCGTTGTCACATCAAAGGACCATCCCATCCACCCTACAGTATGACCCTTGATTGTGTACCTCGGACCGTTCGGATCGTATGTTCGTGGCGGAGGCATGTATGCGTTTGCTCGTAGTGGTTTGGAATCATCCCGACCGGTGTAGTACCTCTTTGCAACCGTGTCTCTGTATCCAGACGGAAGTTTCAATTTTCTTATTGAACCTCTGTTGTATGCTTCTAGAAGATCTTTTGCAGTAGCAAATGGACCTTGGTTAAGATAATGGTAATTATATGTGTTCCAATCACTGGAAGTTTGGCTTGTTGTGTTCATAACAAGAGCCAACGGCAGCATGTCTAGAACATGGTAATCCCCATCATTGCTTCCAGGATCTAAATATAACTGCATTTTTATCTCGCGAAGGTTTAAATCGTGTATCACCTCTGCACCTTCCCATAGACACCACTGCAGATCATTGCTTCCAAATACTGCGTTGTCAAAACTTTCTCGAACAAGAGGAAGAAGCACAGCTTCTATGGGGCGTAACTTTTCCAGTACCAGGTCAACTTCAATGTTGTCGATCCCTCGGGTTATAAATGCATTTTCTCCAGGCATTGTAAGATTTGAGACTTGCAAACTGTCTCCTTTATCTAAAGGTCCGATAACGTATTCCATTATATCCGGTGGAAATGCTCCGCCACGATAAACGACCGCGCTAGCCTGACGTCCGGGATAAACACCGTTTTCGTATTTATACTTCAATACATCTTTCTTGTTAGGAGTGTGGATTTCTATGGATTCAATGTAGTTCGATATTAAAGTTCTATTTGAACCCAGTGTATTGTCAATTATTCCTCGTGCAATCAGCTCGCCACGAACTCGTTCCATTTCTTTCCCCGTTAACGGAGCAAACAGTTCGTGATCAATACTTGCTATAAAAGGATCACGTTTGGAACAAAAAGAACAATTAGTTGGTGGGTTGGTGGGGTAATTTGTCGGTTTCTGAGTCGTCTGCTGAGTACCAGCTGTCGTCTGCTGGTTTAAGCTGTTGCTGCTTTGAACCTGGCACTCTACCTGTATTTTGTAACCTGAGGGCCCGCCGTGATATGCATATATGCCTATTAAAATTCCACCTACGACACCCGCCGCCAATAGAAACGCCCCAGCGAAAAGGATGCAGCAGGCATCCCGGATTCTGATGCCGGTTTTCTTGGCACCTTCGTCAACTGTGTACATCTTGCGTTAATTATCTGAAAACCTAAATGTAAGAAAATAACACCTTGTTCAAATATGAGAGTAAGCATTTATAATGCGAATGTGGTATATGTTCGATTGTGTGTGTGTGTGTGTGTGTGTGTGTGTGTGTGTGTGCGTGTGTGTGTTCGTGTACGTGTGCGAGTGCGTGTGCGTGTGTGTGTGTGTGTGTGTATATACATATACACATATCCATGACTGAATAATATATATATACAACAAAGCTGTCCCAAGACAACACGCTCTACTATTCTTCCGCTTCCGTCAGTCACCTTATATAATGGCCACAAAGACATATTGGAAGCTGAATATATATTGTAATTGAATAGCATATGTAAACGTGAAGATGCCTATTAATAAATTAAAGCAAAAACAAATACGACCATGCCAGAAATAAGATTACTATTTTACCTATTAAATAAATTAAATAAGCTGAATTTAATTAAGCTTGAAATTAAGGTCTGCATCTGAGCTTCCTACACAAAAGATAACTCCACAATACATCAATACAAACTCAAGTAATTGAGCGGTCACAACTGGTCACTCATGCAATCCCACCCTAGGTCTGTATGTAACCAAAAAACTTAATCACACCACGAAACCTCCAACCAATATTTAGTTATTGAGTGGAAACCATTCTTCTACTTTTTAGTAACAGTGACCTTGACCCCACTGGCCCCTGAGTAAT
Source organism: Dreissena rostriformis (assembly GCA_007657795.1). Lineage (NCBI taxonomy): Eukaryota > Metazoa > Mollusca > Bivalvia > Myida > Dreissenidae > Dreissena > Dreissena rostriformis. The sequence continues at coordinate 16,279 of VMBQ01003565.1, read as the reverse complement.
CCCTCACTAGATCACCCTGTAGCTTATCTACACACACAAAATTGCAACAAAAAGACCCCATCCGAAATGAAACGAAGGTTGACTAGAATTGTCTGAGTACAAAAGAGGCATAATTCTGCTCAATTGCATGTTAGAGTTATGGAATTTGTTCAGTGACATCACAAAATAACCTCAAACACATATGTGACGTTTCAATACAATACATGTAGCAGAAACAGGAATGGAAATATGGAGATGTTGCAGGTTAACATTAACTAATCGTTAAGTACTAAAAGGGGCATACATCTGCTTAATTGCAGGTCATAGTCAAAGAACTTAGTCAGAGACCTCATCCAATTCACTTTTGTGAAATTTCAATTGAATACCAGAAATAGAAGCAGTAGTATGGAGATGTGGCACATTTAACTTTTCTAATTTAGAATAAGGTTATGCTGAATTGCAGATCTAAAATATGGAACTTGGTCAGTGACCAAACAATAATCCGAATACATGGGTGAAATATCGTTTTAATGCCTGACGTAGAAACAGTGATATGGAGATGTTGCACGTTTACCTAAACCAAAGCATTACGCGGACGCCGATATTTGAGTGAATAGTATAGCAAACCTTTCCATTTATTATTTTAATTATTATCCATAAAACCTATTATTTGTATAAGAACAACTGAATGGCTTTTTCATTGCATAGATTTATATTGCCCCATTGGTGCAAAAATATACCATGTAACATTTCATTTCAATGTCACATGGTATTTTTTTGCACCAATGGGGCGAATTTTGAAAATTACTCTTAACCTTAGAAAGAACCTTTTATCAGCAACGGCAACGGGTTGATAACAGCTATATTCATTTAAAAAAGCCGTATATTTTGTCCTTCACAATCGCTAATAGTTATCGCCTACTATGCTGTGAAAGATGTGAAACGATCCGTTTGCAATATGGTTGACACGCAACTTGCTCTAGCGGATTTCATTCGACCGTGCTATTATTATGCGTATTAGTGAGCGAAAACATGCATGTTTTTCAGACGGATGTAGTATGGTCTAATTGAAATACACGGAATAACGAAAGTTGCTGCAGAGGATTTACTACCTCATTGATGCCAGTAAGAGAAAATATGCAAGGTCCACTGGCGGATTTCATACGGCTCGCACAGAATACAAATGTTGGCGAGAAAAGAAATGCACGGTGCCGTAGATAACCTTATACGACTTAAGGGCCATTCACGTATAGATGAGAACAAACATTCACTAGCTCAGTTGATACGACCCCTATGAAACGTAATAACAGAAAAAATCACCTAAACCATATTTCTGTACGACGCCTTGTCCATTGCCGTGCAGTCATTTAACGTTACTAACAAAGACTACTAACGTTATGACATGTTACTGACCTAATCTTGAAAATTACTCGGTCAGCATGCGATCTTACTGAGTCAAAGTCAAACGAGTATTCTGTACGAATAAAATAATGTGAGCACCACAGGCTTCGAAATATGTTGACTGTGCGTCTTAATTTATTATATAATTAATTTATGTTATATAGAAGAAATTATTAGTTTATATGATCACCAGTACAATTTAAATGTATGTACGATATCAATAACACTAAAGGCAAATAATCCGTGTTATGTTATAATTCCATTTTAGTTTCGATTTAAATTTAAGATTGTTTATAAGTGAACTTTAAAGTCTATTCTGCGAATGAAAGTTAAATACATTAAATATATTACTAAAATTAATATATTATCGTACAGCTTACCTTTAGGTTCACTGTTACTACAATTTTCGAATTTCTTTAGATAGATTCCTAAACTTAAGCGTTGATTCAATTATAACATGTTTACAGTTATTTCTTAATGGAAAGCAGATATTCACGTGATGTATACCAATACACAATTTCATAAACCTTAGCCTAATAGTTGAATAGCTTAAACGTTGAATGCGAATCAACTCAATTTCAATAATGATGTCATTATTTTTAGAAATAATTTCCTAAGTACCTTAAGATGTCGACAATACTTAGGTTATGTTTCGGCTATCAATCAATAAAACATGCTGTTGCTGTTTTTTAAATTTATTATTTGTAAGCTTTCGCTTCTTTAAATGGTATCCACGAGGCAGTCAGAAAAACAACAGCAAAAAGCGGTCTATCAGTCATACATTGAACATACACACATCTTGAAAGATGATTCGCTTTGACTAACTCAGTCAATCGTAACGACTGACACAAATTCGGTGTTGAAAAACGTGAACTTGTATTGCTTAAAACTTTATATCCCCGAGATTCGATCATCAATCGTGTGAAAATAAAAAATAAATGTCAAATAAATCGCATATTTTCGTTTTATTGGTACGTTGTATCACATAAAGATCTCCCGTGAATTAGCTTGTCGCCTATGTATTCTCACCTACTACTCATAAAAAACCTGCCTCTAATTAGATCTGTTCTAAAGATTTTACATATTTCTAATGTCTATGCATCGAGGCGTAAAGGCCCCCATTACGGTGCTATTTGCAATTTAAAAGTCGGTTTAGAAAGCGACTTTGATGGTTGACATAATTTAAAAGTGTCATAAATAGTTAATTATGCATGTTCTGAAAAGTGTATTCACATTAAGCCGATACCCCTGGGTTGCGAAAGAATTTTATTAAATGTAAAATGTTTCATTGAGAGACGAAAGCACTTGATAGGTGCACGTACACTTATAGACAACCGATAAGAAAAAAACACTGTTCAAGGTTTGTTTTAATTCACGATGTTTCACCAAACTACTACTACTATAAAATAATAAAATCGAGTTTTAAAAACGTTTGTTTTCAACAAATGAAATCGAATATCTGTATTCAAAAAGAACTATCCAATAGTTGTGATGTTGACGGAAGGCCTTACTCGTCGTAATATTTTAACAAAAAATAAATGTAATAACATATATTATCTGATATTGTTTTAAATAGCTCAACAATTGTTCGTTTAAGAAGCAAAATTACCATTCTTTGAGACCATTTGTATACTTCGATAAAATATTTGATGTTTTGGCTAAATGCCAAAAATTGCCATTTTCTGCTCATATGGCCATATATTATGGTATGGAACATTTATGACCCCATATGCCGAACCAAGATGTTGCACATGGGTATTCATTGTTAAAAATAACTATGGTATGTATATGTTTATGTATATTATGTATAATACTATACTATAACATGTTTATATATTATGTATATATACATACATGCATATAATTAATGTGTCAACTATAACTGGTCAAAACGGCAGCGAAATTTCTCATATTGACATGATTTATGTTTGTTTTCATTAATCATAGTATCCGAAAACACTATCCGAAATTAATCTTTCCAAAGGATTCAACTTTTCGCAAAAAGTATAAATTCATAAGTGTTTTCAATACTAAACTTAACTTCCTTGTAATTGGTCAATGGTGTAGTGGATGGGCTAGTGGATTTACTCTCGAAAAGATGTTTTCAATGCGTCAACCAACCAACATTTTTGGGGTTCAAGTTCCTCGTTTATTTAATACAACTATGCATTTATTCTCATCTGTGAACATTCATGCAAATCTGTTTATTTTTTGTATTAAGACTATTTAATTTTATTTTTGCGTACATGAGTGGTTTGACAGATTGACCAATGAAGAATAAAACGGTTTGTTCATAGTAATGTGTATTTGATATTCCCTAATTCGAAACAAATGTAAACAATATGAACTCAAAGTCAAATTCGATTTCTCTTGTCAATACTTATCACGCCAGCTAAGAACCGAAGTGCATGTGTACTAATCGTTTTTCTATTCTAATTTTAATACTTGAGTTTTAATTACTACGAATCTGAAGTAAACAATGTTGATTATTGACAGGTTAAAATAATAAAGATAACATTATTTAATTCAAACTGTGATGCCTTTATACTTGGCAAAAACCAACATGTGAAACAACATGATTCTTTCTTCGTATTCAGTTGAAAAACTCGTAGAATGCTCAAAAACTTCTACATGAAAAATTATAAACAATACAAAAAGGACATGAAGAAAACGGTATCTAATAAATGTTAAACGTTCTAATCATGCACGCCGCCCATTTGCTAACATGTACTTAGAGACGAAGTCTTAATTCACATCAAATGATATTTCAAAGTCAATCGGATACCGTCGAAGACCACCGAGATAGTTTTCACTATCTTAATACATTTAAATAATTTATTTTAATCCAGATTGCTGAACATTACATGTTGGTAATAGTAATTTTGTTTTAAATCCTGATTTATGAATATCGTGAGACAACAGTATAGCATTATTACATATTATTCCGTACTGTGAAAACTGTTACATGTACCCTTAAAATATGCTCAGATTTTAATTGTGTTAAAAAAGTATATGCCAACCATCATTTTTTCAAGTTAAGTTCATGTTAAAACAAATGGGTATCAATGACATACTGGTGTTGTTTTTTTTTTCAACCTTATAAACCACATAAAGCCCTCAGGTCTAATATTATCTACCGTATGTGTGTGTATTTCGAAATTTATGAGGTCCTTCTGTGCATGAAGTTGCAATAAATATTTACCGTTTTTTAAGTTTACATGCCCATGTACCCAAATAAAGTTAAATTAACGGAATACTGATTTTGTGCAATAAGTTGACAGGTTTTATGACCGTCATCCGGATGCATAAACACTTGCGCGATGTGTCAACGGAAAGACGCAAATTTGATTCACAAAATATAATTATTTGAGCTTAAAATAGGGTGGCCAAAAATTAGAGTTTCAAAAATTTAAGAATGCTTTACAGTAATGTATAAACTATACAGTTAATAGTTAACTTTGTTTGTGTTTTAATTTGTTCAAATACAGATTTAGGTGATGATAAAGTAGAAATGAAAAAAAAAACACCAATGTTCTCATGCGATAAAAACCCAAGTGTGGCATGAACAAATTCAGTTTAGACTGTCGTAAATTATAATGAAACACAATATTAGGACACAAATATAGTGTTTACTATGAATACATAAAGGATATTTTAGATTTCTGTGTAAGATCGAATTTTATTTCATGATAAGTCAAAGAATAAGTACTTTCACGAGAGGCTTTAGGTAGAGCCTGAATCGATAATTGAATGCATTATGTCTCTTTATATATGAAAAATGTAAATACATAACGTTTAAAGTTCACTAAATTATCGACATGACAAAATGTGTGATTGGTTTTCTTTTATTGAATTAATTATTATGATCACAACTATAAAATTAAACTAATTTAATTATTTTGAATCCCACTAATCATTGAAGTTAAGCAGATTGTGTTCTTTATGGCTTTCATGCAATTTCATTACTCTTCCAGTAGTCAACACAAAAGGCATTGCATTCGCGGCTTTCAGATCCTTTTTTTCAAACTCTGCTTATGATTTTCATGCAAGGATACACTACGGACAAGTTGCACTATGATGTGGCCATGTCGCAGAAGGTCAAACGTAGGAACCGTCGTCTGGATGTTTGAACTCGTTGACATTTGAACTGTATCAGTAATTATGAAAATATTATGAGGCCTCATTGAATTGATGTTCGGAAGTATTTACTACAAGACCATTTAAAAATATGAATCACATATTCATTGATTTGTTTATATTTTGTTTTGCACACCATTCAAAAATTCAGTGTGTACATAGTATACCGCAAATTGAATAAATAATCATCTTCAAACGTTTTTAACAACTTGTGATGGGATAACCCTCCCTAATTAACACAGTCCAGGCTCGAAATCCCTTGATTATTCCCTAGGGGAAACCCTGGATATTTATGTATTGTGTGCTTCCGGTAATTCAGTCTTTTAAAATTGCAACATTGGGAATAATTTGTCCTTGCGAACTTACATTCGTTGATCGTCCTACCTATGCAATAAACGAAACTTAAAACCCGAATTAACCTGAGTTTGCAGTATCGAAACTTTGATGGAATATGTATATTTTCAGGGTGTCTCGAAATTTTCGGACACTGACTTCTGTGAATAGTTTTATGAATATAAATGCTCGGACATAAACAATGTTCGACAACTTGTGGTAATTATGGCAGTATTGGTTAGTTAAATGAGCATTATGTCATTTTTTCTTTGATCTTCAAATATTTATTAAAAATATGCAAATCCTAACAAAAATTACCCAAAGGCTTTTTATAACATTCAAAAAGTACGTATTAATTTCCATCTATAACAATGAAATTTATGAAGTTAGGGTATTTTCACACAGACAAATATGTTTAAAGAAAGAGGAACTCCATAGCAAGATAATTAAATTAGTTATATAGGAATGTGTCCCATTTGATAGGTTGATATCTCTAGATTAACATAATCGGTTACAGAAACGTTTGATTATGAACATGTTATCTTGTTTTATTTAATTAGCTTGGTTAATTTGATATTCTTTACAGGCATACAATTAATCCATTGTGCATCAAATAAATTTAGATTATTTTGTAACGACTTTCCCATTAAATAGTTTAGTTGAATAGCATGTGTATTGTTGTATATTCTAAGCGATAATTATTACGGGCTTAAATAAGTACCGTACTGTTTTATTTTACAAAAAATAACTTAAACAATACATAAGGATTACATTTACTCAATTTATTTGTAAATATCATACATTGAAAAAGGGGGCTTGTTTATTAAAATATATGTGTCAAATTTAATTTGCAGGAAATATATTTATTGAATAAAAAAGAAAGAAAAAGAAAATGCATCTCATTAAGGTAGCGCACCCGTAATGGGCACCTTTCCAAATATAATCTAATGTATTATTTTCTTAATCAGCATCATTTCACTTAACTACATGCACATGTTTAGTAAGGCTTTCCGTGCTTTTTAAAAAAATATACTGATTTTTTTCAAAATAACCCCGCGCTCGGCTTTTGTCCACTTTATTGCACCCCTGGGGTATATGAAAGTTCCATAATTCATCCAGATTTCCAAATATGGGCATGCAGTTGGTGTGTACAGATGCAGTAAAGGTGTTTAAAGTTTAAACAAGATGAAAAAAGTTTTCTTTTACATACATTTATTTTTATCACTTGTTATCTATGGAAGAGCGCCATGAAATGTAAGTGGTTTCAGCCAAGTAGAAATTGGGTTGGTTAAAAACAAAGTGTCATAAAATTCAAAATAGCTTCATTTAAGTAATATTTTTAACTTAGTTTTTATAGATACACTTTATATAGCAAAATACCAAGAATTAGACAGATTTACCGTTTACTTTTTGAAATAAAACTAAAAATGCAACATGCATGATTCGTATTTTCAGCAGTAAATCACCCAATTTAGCCATAACGTTGTTTTAATTTTAAAAATTGAAGAATGTGCATAAAAATTGCAATATATTTAACAATAAACATAGCTTATATGCTATATTAAATTTAATTTCGTTCGAAAAGAAAAAAACGCGTCGCAAAAAATATTCGACGTCGGCACGATTCGAACCTGCGCGGGAAGATCCCAAAAGATTTCTAGTCAAAAGCCTAAACCACTAGGCCACGGCAACTTAACACAGTTGTCTGCTTAAATTAGATATCCACAAGTAAACAGGTAAGAGGCTCTTAAATCTTCAAAGAAAATCGCGGGAAATCATTACGGGTGCGCTACCTTAAAAGAAGCAACACTCATTATTCGTCTTCATAAATGGCGGCCATATTTTGTCACAACACAGCGAAAACAAATATCAACTGTTAGTGTCGCCATATAAACCGAACGAACAATCAGCCAGTAAACACATAGCATTGCTTTGTTTCAAACAATAAAATAAAATAAACACGAATAAACGAATAAAAACATGTACTTACATAATATCATAATATAATGAACAGATATAATTAATTTATTCCTTTATATAATACAAATGATAAATTTGACCACCGCACTCCCAGATTCGATACAAATGCGCTGTCTACACATAGCCATGTGACACCACCACGTGATTAAATAGCTCGTCATTCATTGGTCAGATATGCATTACGAAAGCCATAAATTTATCCGGGGGTTCAAGAGGTTAAACGTCTATCGGCGGTTGTGCGTGCAACTATTTTATCGTTTTACATTACCATAAAACATAATTATGTCGCGTAAGGTAATGTTAACATTTTGTTTATCAATTATGTCGCCTTTTACCTCATTTGAGGTTGCTCGTGAATCGCAACCTGTACCAAAAATTATAGATCATGTTAAAGTAAAATGAAGAAGTACTTATTTGGTTTGAAACATTAAAACAAGTGTAGCGTATGGCCCGCGTTTAAGGTATAGCTTCAGGCAATGTATTGAGTTTAAAACAAAATAAAAACAATGTGGATGTATAATTTGCACCAAAATACTTGGCTTTACGATTAGCAATAATAACAAACTATTGATGAATTGATTAGTTTGGGACAGCACATCAATTTATAAATTAATCAAATGTTATTAACGTCTGACCTCGAGCACTTTAATCTTCAACATAATGCACTTGGACTATGACCTAAATTTTGCGACTTTTCGACTGAATAAACTGCATTTTCAATTGTATTAACAATGGTTTCGTCGATGTTAATGTACCATTTATTCTGAAATAACATTCTAGTTTGTTATTCATAAACGTTAATATTGTGCGTTACGTAAACATGGCAATGCATGTACGTTGTTTTGTGTTTCAATAAATAAAACCTTATGTTGTTGCTTTTTTATTTTTATTATTTTTAGTCATTCGCTATGTAAATGTTATTCACGAGACAGTCTTCAAAACAAAATAAAAAACACTAAATTAGTAATACAGAGCACATACACTCACGTTGTAAGTTCATCTGTTTTTTAAGTACAAACTAAGTAAATCGAAACGACTGAAACGAATTCAGTGTTGCAAAACTTATTCGTACTTAAATATTTATATTTACGGGATTGTCAAAATATGTTTAAAAAGGTATGATTTCATTTCATTTAAGTGCTTAAAGACGTTAACTTTTATTACCTAAACATTAAATATCCGAGATTCGATCATTAATCTTGTGAAACTTTGTAAACACAGCATGTTTTATTTTTATTGCGACGTTGTATCGCATGAAGGGCCCCTTAAATTAGCGATTTGCTTTGGTTGGCTAACCAAAATGTTATATGTTTAGAACATTAACGTAAAGTACTAGTTTGTACTGTTCAAGATTTTGTTACAAAACTCTAAAAAGTTGTTATGAAACAAGCAACGTCTATTTAACAACTTTGATCTGTGTTTTGCAAAAAAACATATACGAGTTTGTGAATAGTATGTTATAGTAATAATTTTGTATCGAACTTATCATCCAAATATTTAAAGTCCGTATATTTCGTATATTGTTTATATTAATTAAATAGGATCAAACACCAGGAAATGCAACATCTGTAAGACATTACATAAAGAAAATGAATAAAAGTCTACCTTTTATTTAAATGTTAGAAAGAGCGGGATTTATTGCAATGCATTATGAATGAATACTGAAAACTAGTGCATGTGTGCAAAGTGCTTACAATTGTATGTGCCTAAACCGTAATCAAGTGTGTGTCGTGGTTTGCAAAAATGACAAGTGTATGCTGCGGTTTGCACATTTAGTCTTTCAGTTGGATCAGACCGAATACATGATGACGATGATGATGATGATGATGATGATGATGATGATNTTGGGGAGGTAACTCATTATTGGCTTTTGGGCGCATTCAACTCCCTTATTTAAGAATATACCACTGATTTTGATTTTCGTCAGCATGGCCTCGTACGTGCTTTTTTCGGGGAACAAACGACACGTCGTAAGAGAAGACGACGTTGATATTTTTAAAATTGGAAGGATTTTCCAGGTACGGTATTGTATTTTTCAAATTGAAATGATAATAATCAGAATATCTAGTTGTTTACCAACCTACCGGTATTTCATGTTGATTTAGGCGAGTCGACCTGGACCCAATATCAAAAACATTCTCAATGTTTTGCTCAACTTAGATGAGCTTTGAGTATCCACTCAGCTGAGTATATCGATTGTCTGTCATCTCAAATCTCAGCTATATGAATATACACGTATTCGTCCGCAAACTCAGGAATGAGTAGGACACAAACTTCAAAAAACTTAAGAACACGTAATTGAGCATGATCATTGATGGTCAAACTCATATACATTTTTAAAGAAAAGCACACACTCAAAGTAGTGCAGTGTTGTGCCATAATAATGTACTACTGTCTACCGAGAGACTAAATGTGTCATTTTAACATCATAAACACACACAAAACTTTTTGGGTTTTTATAATTATGTTGATAAATGTTTTATTGAAAAATGTTGTTTTCCCATGTGGAAACATTATCTTAGACAATCATACATATGAACACAGTGTGTCAGTGTCACAATCCTTTATTTCAGATTCAGTCAGAAACTATATTTCTGACTGATGATCACAACACTGCTGTATTCCCACAGGCGGATGTTTAAATTCTTGCCTGAAGTGTTGATTTTGGGGTCACACTATGAGGTCAACGGAACCTCCATTTCTAATGTTGTTGCCGGACCGTCAACGATTCAGCCTCCACCTATGACAGCCCAGCATACCACAAGCCACGGCAGTTTCGCGTTTGCTGCGCGGGCTGTTCCTGCAGCACAGCCTCACCAGCTGCAGCAGGTTCAGCAACCGCAATTTCGAAGGCCTCCCAACAGATCGTTCCAAAGGTATAAAAAATATCAAACTGCTATCTTACTCAAAATATCAAATTATAATGATAAAGTATACATATACTGATACAAAAATTTTCCATATTGACCAATAACATACAGGCATCATTTTACACTGTTAAAGGTACACATTAAATGACTTTCTATTACAACTTATTGCAGGAGTGTCAGTCTGGTGGAGGCTGACGGGTTAACACTGCATCCTGTGCAGACAGTATATCTGAGGCTGACGGATGCAGATGCAAACGTGACATCAGTGACAGAAAGGATCCAGGAGCACCTTGATTCTGTTGAGCCCATAGTAGTCTGTGACTGTAAAGGCATCGAAATTACAGATTGTGCAGGAACAAGCGGTATATAAGATGTTCTTTATTTTAGCCTGTTTGAGCAGAAAGTGCTTATTGTGAGCTTAAGTGACCATTCTTTTTCCAATCATTGGCTGTCATTCGGAAACACTTTAAAAATCATCTCTTAAATTTCCTACCAAGTTATTGAACAAACCTCACAGGAATGTTTTTTCGTACCCAATTTTTTTTTCGTACCCATTTTTTTTTCCGTAACCAAATTTTTGTTCGTACCCAAATTTGTGTTCGTAGTACCCAATTTTTTGTTTCGTGCCCATTTTTTGTACGTACCAAATTTTGTTTTCGTCCCAAATTTTTGTTCGTACCCAAATTAATTTTTTTTCATCCTTTTTTTTCGTAAAAAAAAATCGACCATCCATGTCCACATTACCCACCCCGGGCCCCACCAACATAGGCCTTCCCACCTAAATTGCCTTTTAATTTAACATCTATGCGGCGTGGGGATTGGCGTCGGCATCTGTCGCGCCATTTCAGGTTTAGTATGATTTTAGCAGTTTCCTTACATCGATACAAAATCATGAACAATATACACTAAGTTTGATACTTGTAATCCGAACTGCAATAACAATGTTACCATAAAGTGTAAAAAAGACCACGATTAATTATAAATATCTATTAACTGATAACACAATTTTAATATTAACAGCTAAATGCATTAATAATTTATGTGACACACATGCGACCCTGTTTTTAACATCTTTATGTGTAAAGCATTAATACACTATTTCAACTATCACAACATATATTTAAATTTTTGGAGTCTGACAAATCATCTAGCCAATCAACTTGATTTTATTTTAAACATGCGATCTGAAAATGAATCAACGCTCATTGCATTTTTTAAGGATTGTATTGCTTGCATTAATAAGGTCTTTCCTTTTAATTAATATTATTCGAATGATAAGAAACATTTTTTGTACAATCTAATTAAAAAAGATAAATAGTAAATAAATATTAACTGAACAGTTAATGTTTCTGGACTGCTGCCAGACGATCATGCTATTAGATGTAAACAAACTGAAAACGATTACCTTACTTGTATTCGATTACAAAAATGGGTCTACTTTGCATAAATGTTTTTACTGTAAAACATATAATGAAAGCAATTCAAATGGTCTGGATTTTCAATGCCAGACATGACATTTGAACAAAGCGTTCTACAAGGCAGTCTTTGGAAACTATATTACGTGGATCACTAATTTTTAATGCCAGTTATAATGGGTATAATACTATCCCAAGTATTTTGAAATATCCTATTGATATAACCAAAGCCTGTGGATATTTGATATGAACCATTTGACGTAAATGGATTCACCGCGGAGGGCGATGTCAGTTTTTAGCTATTTAATATTTTTGTATATAGATTTAAAAATTATACTTGGACAATGGAATAATTTGAGTTTCAAAGCAGAAATAAAATAAAATGTTATTAGTCATGGCTTTTATGTTTTGTAGGAAAAAATGCGTATAAATTTGCATCAAAATAACGTTCAAAACTGCATTTGAATGATTTACTTTATTGAGCATATGATAAATTAGCGCCTTTGAAAGCCGTCAATGCGAGACACGCGTCTTAACCCGTTTATGCCTAGCGTCTAGAAAAAAGCCTTGGCATACAGCGTAGAACCAGATGAGACGCCGCATGATGCGGCGTCTCATCAGGGTCTGCGCTGTTTGCTTAAAGTAATTTCTGTAAGAAATATTCTAAATATAGAAATAAAAATACTAGACATCCCTAATTTTGGAAATAAATTGATCCAATTTAGAAGGATGGGAGAGTCCACTAGGCATAAATGAGTTAATAAGTGACGTGGATTCACTTGAATCAGCGGGTGTATGAACCACTGTTGTTTGTTGATGACCTGTATTTATAGTTTTATATATATTTGGTTGATGACCTGTATTTATAGTTTTATATATTTTCCCACGTTGTATTAATAAATTACTTTTGTGTAACCTTAAAACGAATTAATTAGTGCTCTATGCTCTAAGCTGTACTCATATGATGCTGCATACATACGTGTTATCACTATTTTGAATGATCTTGTCTTTTTCCACAGCATAATTTCAATGTGATAGCTGCAACATGTAACTTAGTATATGTCGAAAATAATTATATATGTTTGGTTGCCAGAAGGTACCTGAATGCATTGACACAGAAACTTGTATAACTAGAACTCCGCGAGTTGGATGTGTCGCCTGATACAGACGAAACGGTCAAAATGGGTTAACCAAGATTTTCGTGGGTACGGACCGGAAAAATGCTATATGCCTCCCGCATCGAAGATGCCGGGGCATAAAAAAATCTATCAAAAAAAATTAATGTTTAAAGTAAAGCTCAAGACATAGTAGTTATGAACTTGTTTTGGGTCGCAGTCGCAGATTTCGAAATCTAAACGCGGACCCTAAGTTCAAGGNGCGCATGGAAAGCTGTTGTCCAGATACACATGCATACCAAATATGAAAGCAATATCTGAAGGGACACAGAAGTTATTAGCCTTTTTCGAAAAGTGTGACGCCGCCGCCGGCGCCGACGACACCGCCGAAAAAGTAACACCTATATGTCCCTGACCATAGTCAGGCGACACAAAAAAACAAGTGACGCTATTTACACTGATGTTGTTTTTAGTTCATATGTGTATGTTTTCTTTATACGTTTGCATCACATGATAAAACCATGCAACACGTTATTCGTACTGCTCTAAATCAAACTCCACGCAGAGGTTATTCCCCACGGCTACTGGAGATACCCACTGCCATCACGAGACAATCCTTCCAGATCTGGACGTTTTTTAAGTATTATGTTATGAAAAGTAGTATAATTTTTTTATATTTCAAAAATTGTGTATTCAATAAAAAATAACTACCTATTTATAAAAAAAAAAAGTAAAAATAAAAAAGGGGAAAACTAATGTACTAGTTCGGCTATCATCACGTAGTTGGTTATAACGGCAGGAATTCGATAGCGAGCTATGCTCGGAACCAGTCAAATCTCTACGCGAAGTTTGGCTCTAAATACTCGATAGGTTTGATCGCAACAAATCAGTTGTGTTCTTACACCATACTATGACAACGGTTCTATTGTACGTATTATGGATACACTAAGAGTGTTGTTTAAATAAACTCATCAGTTTTTTAATTTAACACACATGATAATTATGATTACCTAGGAGGGGCGCAAGTACTAATACTCGATTATAAAGATTTTTTGTCCCATTTCAAAGTGTTGGTTTTATTGATATAACCGAATTTTCTGTAAATAACTTAATTAGTGCTTGACCGATAAAGGTTATAAACGAGGTAAAGAATGGCTTTTACCAAAGTATCAGAACTGAAGAACAATTGGTACAGAACAAACATGGATACAAACGATCACATCCTGGGACTGGCGACCCGAAAACGTTAAACTCGGGAATTTCACAATTAAGAGTAAAATATTTGACAACAGTAAAAAAGACCCTAAGCTACCGTTACTTGATAAATTATTAAATAGGATTCAAGTTGTGTCTCTAATTGACAGTGGCGTCGGGTCACAACAGTCAATCGGGCGTTTAATGAAAAGTTGGAACCTAAGCCTTACAAGATTACACAATCAATGATAAATGCCAAAGTGCAGTGTTGTTTTGTTTGGAGGAGAGGTTGTTCACGTTTTAAATGGTCCTTCAAAAAAGATTGTATTTGCAGAATTAAACCCCCAAGCTCACTGCATATAATTCAGTAGTGTTACTGGCATTTACCAGCGTTTCACGAGTTCACAGATGATTATTATATAATTTTCTGTTGATTGTCGGTCTTAATTTAAGAGTGATAATTCATTAATTATGTATTTTTACATAAAAGCCCTGAGAACGCCGTCATTTAATCAAGTGAATATGTGAAATACATGCGCGGTTTAATTATAATTTATGTTTAATTTAAGTATCGAATTAGTTCCACATAGGTAGAGTTATTTATCCAGGTAACTTTACCGATCCCACTAACATGTGTTTATAGTAGCTAAATGGCTTCTTTAAGCTTAAAAGAGTCATTGGGACTAAAAAATATATAAAGCAAACAAACAAACACAAAGAATGTCAAGAGTCATGGACAGTTATTATTAATCGACTCTGCGTTGACAATGAAACACAATTAATGTACTGTAACATATGAATTTAAGTTCTTAATTTAAAGAAAAAACAAATATTGGTAGCAATATATTGAAAAAAGACTCGGTGACGGCACATGCTTTTTCTAAAGGTAAAGGTTTAGAAGATGAAGATACGCCAAATGTATGATGTTGTGATGTAGTTTTATGTAGATAGCAGGATTTTTTGTAATGTGCGTGGTCAATGAAATGTGGTAATATGTTACATGCCATGTATCTATGTTGATCAAAATATGTTGCGTGTGATATGCCTGGATTGATGTGCATTATTACTATGACCATTGTGCTTCCATATATTAAATAAAGGATGGTTTTACTTTGTCATGTACCATTATCATGATTTTACTATATTGACAACTTTATGCTTACTTTAGATAAGTGATTGTATGATCGTTGTTATTATTAAATAAAATGAAAATTGCAATAGTTAATATTGGTATTCCATGACCAGTTGTCGCATATCGACAAATGCAAACTTGTTCGCTTCAAATAAATTTGTGTCCAGTGTGCGCCCTGTATACTGGTCAACGGTAAAAACCAAACAATCATTGAATGTAGCAAACAATTAAACTACGGTCTTTATTTTCAACTTGAAGTCAAACAATATCACTCCACTAAGTTTTTAAGCCTTCAATTAAATACGAACATTTACCTAAATAGTGTTATAATTAAATACATATTCCCAATATGATATAAAAATAAGAAAACATACCTGCGCATAATCTGCTCCTTCACGAATACCTTACGATAAATACACGGCCGGCAAAACCACTAATAAATGAAGTGCGCTTAATGGAACGTTGCGTTATATTGAAGCCGTGTAATAGGAGAACGCAAGGCTTTTGAAATGTAAATTTGAAATATGCATTCAAATTATAGGAATGAATGGGTTCTTTTAAACTTGCCGTTCACATTTATAAAGTCTTTGTTCAAAACAAATCTAATAGTACAGGCTGTGGAAGGGTATACCCGGACAAAATTGGAACAGATTTGAAAGCGTTACTACAACCGATGAGCACTTGAATTTAATACTTGTAAAATAAGTTTTGATGCTGGCTTTG
>VMBQ01003564.1:58618-99526 GCA_007657795.1 Dreissena rostriformis | reverse complement strand
TGTTATCAAAGCAATGACTTATAATGGAAACCAAAACCGCGACTTTATACATGCACTTACAACTTTTTTGAAAGTATCTTTGCATTAAAATAGAATATTCGAATATGAATTTTGAATTCGAATATTCGGCCGATTTTCGAATACTAGAATATTCGGATATTCGGTCCCATCCCTACTTTAAAGCAATTGAATAGCAACTTATTGTAAATGCACCGCGTTACATCGTAAATCGGATTACTTTTGTCCTTGTGTACACGAGAAATCAACCCGGTTTTGCTTTTGCTAGCTAGTTTGTGTGTTGCTATTTATAGACGTAAATAGTTTTCGACATAAAGTTGTTTGTTGATGTTTACGAGCATGCTTGGAGACTGGCCATAATTGCTATATTCTGAAGAATGAACACAAGTGCATTGTTACGGTCATACGTTTTTTTCCCCTTCAAACTTCAATTTTATTTAAAGACGAGCTTCTAGCATACCTTGCGCCTATGGCCTCTCACCAATAGTATATTGCACAACACCTGTGACGTTGAGGAACAAACGTTTATTCGTGAGCTGCCAAACACAGGGATCAATCGCCTGACAATATTACATACGATTACCTAAAAGAGGAGGACTGTTACTGACAGCATGTATGTCAAACTTGGTTAATGCAATAATCAAAATGTTCCATATATTGACTAATAGTAACATTATACAAAGGCAACGGAAAACGGTACAAAGACTTTTCTTTCTGAATAGAGCTATTTCTCTGTTATGTCATGACTTAATTCAACAAACTACGAAGCATGGATTCCACAAAAACATAAACTGTACAGTTGTGTCGTTTATATTGCACGAAGCCCATGACTTTTGTTGTGAACGTGGTAGGGCGGTTAATGTCTGCTACACAGATGCCATATCTGCATTTGACATGGTCTGGATCGATGGGCTGCTAGCTGTATCAACTGCATCACATATGACATAGGAATCATTGGGAATCCCCATTCGACTGATAAGCGATTCAGTCAGAGGCTAATCCATCCGTATTTGGTAAAATGACCAAATATCTGAACCATTCAATATGGAGCGGGGAACGCGGCAATGAAGTATTTGCACGCCGTTCTTCTACAGCGTGTAAGTCAACACTCCTCTTGACGAGCTACAAGCTTCTATGCACGGATTACAGATCGGCGACTTGGAGCTGAGTTGTCCAAACCCAGGCGGACGATATTGTCCTGCTATTTAATTCCCCTCGTGTCTTGAATGAGTTGCTTACACCTTTGATATGCAAACACCCGAAGCTATATGTTCAACCCATGAAAGTGCATGTGAAGCTTCGGTCTTGCGCACCACCTCCGCCAAGTATGGAAACACTAGTAGCAATGAGGTTGCGAGAATATGCGGGAATATGATGCGAGATTTCATGCGATATCAATACAGTGTTCTCGTAATTTCTACCATTGAAAAATCAAGGGCGAGAACACGAGATTACCATGAAAAGACACGATGTACGATCGCTTTATTACATCAGCTTGTGCGTTCAGTTCGGAATATTTTTGTATTCAAAAGGGCAGAAAGCGCTTGTCATTCAGAACTGCTCCAGTGGCGCAACTGGTTAGCGCGCCGTACTTATAGACAAGTACCGTACCCTTGTTTGCAAGAGGAAATGCAGAGGCTGTGAGTTCGATCCTCACCTGGAGCAGGATTGTTTTACCAGAGTTTGTATATGTTTGGCATACATTTTCCAGTGTGATCTGTGATATTTTGTCGCAAACAACACTCAATCAAGTTAAATTGACCTGTATATTGTTATCCAGCTGATTGCCGTGCAGACATTTTCCAATCATGACCATCTTCAAAAATAATTCAAGTAATTATCATTCGTTTTAACCATTACCGCTTGGATAGAGCAATTGTCCTTAAATGTCACTGTGAAATGGAGCAATTTGCTTCATTTCCAAATAATTCACATACATGATAATGAAGTAATCCGAATTTCTTCGTCAGTGGGTGTGGCATTCCTTCCTTATAGAGATACAATAAGATCAGCGTCATGCGAAAATGGGTCTTAGGCAACGTGTAACCAGCGTAGCTCCGGAAACCTGTGCATCCGCGCAGTCTGGCTCGGAACTATCCTGTCCGTTAAAGAGGCCGTCCAACAGATTTTGGCATGTATTGAAGCTTGTCATTAAATGCTTTAAATGCTTTATATTGATAAATTTAAACATTTGAACTAAAAATCTCCAGTAAAAAAACAAGAATACAATTTTAAAAAATGAAAAAAATAACCCTCAACAGGGCTCGAACCACTGACCTCTGGATTCCTGGAGTAAAAAGCCCCCCGCTTAGACCACTCGACCATCCACGCTCATGTTTATACATAATGTATTTTTTAGCTATATTAGCAATCCTGGNATTAACCCATTTATGCCTAGTGGACTCTCCCATCCTTCTAAATTGGATCAATTTATTTCCAAAATTAGGGATGTCTAGTATATTTATTTCTATATTTAGAATATTTCTTACAGAAATTCCTTTAAGCAAACAGCGCAGACCCTGATGAGACGCCGCATTATGCGGCGTCTCATCTGGGTCTACGCTGTTTGCCTAGGCCTTTTTTGTAGACGCTAGGCATAAATGGGTTAAAAGATAAACTTGTAAACACGCCGACGTCAGATTTTTTGTCTTATCTTCTTGAAACTTGCTCAAAATATTTGTTGTAATGATATCCCAACTAAGTTTAAAATTGTGTACGATTAGTAGAAAAAACCCATGGAGGTATCATGCGCAGGCTTTCCAGCAGGCCTTAACAAAAAACTAGGAGAAAACTAGGAGTGATCTGAACAAAAAACTAGGAGAAAACTAGGAAAAAAATGAAAGGGTTTGTGAAAAACTAGGAGTAATATCATAACAAATCATACCTTTTTGTAAGAATAACCATTTCATTATACAAACTAATGCAGAAGCGGTTTGGCTGACGAAGAAATATGTAGCACTAAACTCACGCCTATTTAAGGTAGCGCCACTGTAATGGGCACCTTTCCAAATATAATCTAATGTATTATTTTCTTAATCAGCATCATTTCACTGAACCACATGTACATTTTTAGGTAGGCTTTCTGTGCTTAAAAAAAAATATACTGATTTTTTTCAAAACCACCCCCACACTCGGCTTTTGTCCGGTTTATTTGCACCCCTGGGGTATATGAAAGTTCCATAATTCATCCAGATTTCCAAATATGGGCATGCAGTTGGTGAGTACAGATGCAGTAAAGGTGTTTTAAGTTAAAACAAGATAAAATAAGTATACCTTTATTTTTTTTAACTTGTTATCTATGGAAGAGCGACATGAAATGTAAATGGTTACAGCCAAGTAAAAATTGGGTTGGTTAAAAACAAAGTGTCATAAAATTCAAAATAGTATCATTTAAGTAATATTTTGAACTTAGTTTTTATAGATACACTATATACAGCAAAAATACCAAGAAATAGACATATTTACCGTTTACTTTTTGAAATAAAAATGCAACATGCATGATTCGTATTTTCAGCAGTAAATCACCGAATTTAGCCATAACGTTGTTTTAATTTTAAAAATTGAAGAATATGCATAAAATTGCTATATATTTAACAATAAAAATAGCTTATATGCTAAATTAAATCAAATTACGTTAGAAAAGAAATAAAACACGTCGCAAAAAGTATGAGGTGTCGGCAGGATTCGAACCTGCGTGGGAAGATCCCAAAAGATTTCTAGTCCATTGCCTTAACCACTTGGCCATGACACCTTTACATTGGGGCCTTCTTAAATTAGATATCCATAAGTAAACAGGTTAAAAGGCACTTTGATCCCAATCGCGGGAAATCATTACAGTGGCGCTACCTTAAATGATTCTGTTCAGGTCACATTGCAGTTCACATGCTAGTAACTGAATTACAACATAATTAACATAGTACAGATTAGAATAATATAAATCTAATAATAATATATTACAGTGGCGCTACCTTAAATGATTCTGTTCAGGTCACATTGCAGTTCACATGCTAGTAACTGAATTACAACATAATTGACATAGTACAGATTAGAATAATATAAATCTAATAATTTTATATAATATTGAATGATATGCTAGTGCATTAGGAGAGTGATACATTTCCTTGAAGATGTGATTTGACAGAAGAAAGATTAACAGTGTCTGTACTCTGTACTCTCTCACCGGATAAGCAAAAACATCATAAACCAAAGACTTTATACATGTTCTACTACTTAGCATTTAAAATGCATGATAGGTAATATTTTGAACTTTCAAAAGGTACTAGGACGGAGACACCGCACATGTGACCCCAGTCATGGAACCTTATGTGGGTGCCATTTGTTGCTTAGTGGTAAAAGGTATACAGCAGTTTCAAAGCTGGGACCAACATTTGGTTAAAGGACAAGTGCTATATTGAGTGAGGTTCACAAGAACTTTGACATGCTCATCACCTTATCCTTATCCTTCTAAAGTGGTAGTACTGTGACATTCACCTTGCGTCCAAGTTGGAACTGGTTCTTGAAAATGATTACAAATTGCTAACCAAATCATGAGCACCCTTCATAGAAATATAGAATTGGTTTAAGAGTCGTTACATTGAACCCTTTAGGCATCATAAAATGTACATGACCAAGCTATCATAATGCCTTTATGAGTGGTTGAGGTTGAATTGGGAGCTTTTTGCAATGACCTTGGACCAATTGGGTTGGTTCTTGTGTGTAACAGTCATTGTCAACTTGGTCAGAACTAGTTAGCCAAACAGCCTCTGTCTATGAACTGCAAATATATCTAGGAAAACAAACCATTAATGCATACCTACAGCAAACCCAAAAATATATTTAAAACACTGTGAATACATGTATACATATCCAGATCCTCTAAATTAACAAAACCAAAAAAATATTTTGCCCATTTAAATTTGTTAAGACTCGTCTCAGAAAAAAAACTAGGAAAACTAGGAGCTTTTTGAAAAAACTAGGAAAAAGTAGGACTTTTTAAAAAACTAGGAAAAACCAGGAAAGCTAGGAAAAACTAGGAACGCTGGAAAGCCTGCATGCGGCGTCTCATGCGGCGTCTCATCTGGGTCGACGCTGTTTGCCAAGGCCTTTTTTCTAGACGCAAGGCATAAATGGATTAATAATGATTGATCAATAAATTGGGCCTCTAGAGTGTTCACAAATTAATTGTTGACAATCCACGGGGAACGCTGCATGAGGAACGATGGATTAAAGGCTAGCACAAAGGCTTACCATGGACATATTGTGGCCTGAAGGAGCTGCAAGTAATAGAGAAGTGCACATTGTTTTTATTTAAAAACATCAAAGCAAGAAACTTCTACAAAATACACTTACTTGCGCTAACGCAGTTCATGACAGGCTGTCCAGTAAAGGATAAGCCATTATTACAACTAGTTGTGTACGAGTTGATTCTTGCATTGTTGTTGGTGATAGGGAAGGTGTAACCGGTGTTGCAAGTGACAGTGCAGTCAAAACCAGGGTTGCTTCCAGTCCTAGGAGTACAAGTCTTCTGACCGTTTGTAATGTCAGGCAGTGAGAAATAGGAGCAAATTGGTGCTGAAAAAACAATATGAATTATTCGTAGAGCATTGTTATGCTGAACAAAGTATCATAAACTGAAGCAATAATGGCAAGAAATCAAAAATTTAAGATTTTTTTACAGATTTTTTTGTTAATTGACTATAAAATATTTATGGAAAGTATAAACTTATCAGACGCTCAAATATTGCATTCATAACAAATATTGTCAAAAAAGTATTATATCACATGCTTCACCTTTCTTTCTTGTGTAATACAACAATTACAAATACTATAATACATTTCTATTGGATTCCTTATTTTTGACTGACCAATCATGTGATTCTACTTTTGCAAAATCAAAGTGTCAACCTCAAATGATGTCATTTTTGTAAACAACTTTTAGTACAATATTAAAAAAATAATATTGAAGAATAAGATTTCAAAAATCTGATACTTATTGTCATACATTATTTTAAACAACTTGTCCTGCAAATTGGTCTGAAAGTTTGCCAAAGGTTCTGTAACTTACAAAATTCCATAGCTTGATTCATTAATATATATATATGAAGTAAACTTGTGACAGGTCATTTATTATCTTTATAGACTTTTAAATTCACTGCAAACACAACATACCTTCCACAGTCACATAGAAAGTGCATGTTGCTTGGTTACCACCCTGGTCAGTGGACCTCAAAGTAATCCGGAATACATTATTTGAGTTGACATTAGCCTGAGTCAGGGTCAAAAATGATGGAAAGTACTGCAGTGTGGGGGAGCTGCCGGCAGGGATTCCATTGTCCACATTTCGAAGGGGTGCGTAGCTTTGGTCGATGGCAAATTCAATTTGTATATTGTCATTTATGTTGCTGATTTGCACCACTCTGGATGTTGGGCACTGCAGATCGGGAGGTGTAAGGTCTGTAAAGTAAAAGAATCGCACATGGTTAAATAGAATATATTAACATACATGTAAGAATGTTTGTGAAATCAGCCTCGTATTACATGTAACTACAATTTGCAAAAGAAAATTGACAACACTGACATGGTGCAATAGAATTGAGCTGCCTCAGGGAAAACAGGGCTTAATACCGGTTATTCAAGTGTCATCACAGATAAGCCTGTGCATGTGTGCTAATTAGGGCAACACCCTCTTTCACTGAGATGAGACTGCACAGGCTAATCTGGAGCAACACTTTACGCACATTCATTACACCTTTTATCCCAGGACGCTGCTCATTTCAAATTAACCCTTTGCATGCTGGGAAATTTGTCATCTGCTAAAATGTTGCCTGCTAAATTTCTAAAATTAGCATTTTCTTCGATTTTTTTTCAAAGAATACTATCAGAATAGCAAACAGTTTGGATCCTGATGAGACGCCACGTTCTGTGGCGTCTCATCTGGATCCAAACTGTTTGCAAAGGCCTTCAAAATCCGGTTCCAGCGCTCAAAGGGTTAAAATCTATCCTTATTCTACCTCTAACACAATCTGTCACTAGATCACTCTCAGCCCAGGCCACTCCATTGGAACATGTCACAGTCTTTGTAGTCCCTGATCCTTTAATGAGGTAACCGTTGTTGCATGTGATGGTACAGCTGTACCCAGTCACAGTTGCTCCCACTGTTATGGGAGTGCAGGTTTTAGTCCCACGAGAAGGAGTGGGATAGGAGTCTGGGTGACACTCAGGTGCTACAACAGAGAGAGTGAGTTTGATCTATAGACAACTACATGATTACTTATCAATCATTGCGATGATCAGTGAAAGGATTACAATTCTGTAGTACATATGACAATGTGTTTGTTGTTGTACTCGTCCAAAAATATTTGTTTAACACTTTGGACAAACGTTCACAAAAATGGAACAATCTATGTTTCTGATGATTAATGTTTTTACATTGAGAAAAAAAAGAGACCACTGCAAAATCTTAGAAACATATTTTCATTATGCATGTTTATAAACTGAAAGATAAAAATTATGTTTGTATATAAAATAAACATTCAACTATCTTAAAATAAAATCCATTCATAGGTATTTGTAATGAAATATTATTTATTGGTCTGCAAATCCATCTGAAAAGGCACCCCACACAAAATGAATAAAAGCAAAACATTATTGACTCATCTTCTTTTAAATGGCAAACAAACACCACTCACGTTGAACAATGACCTGGAATGTACAAGTGGAGGTAAGCTGTGCTGCATCGGTTACAGTCATGACTATTGGTCTAGCCTGGTACACGTTGGCAGTCGAGAGACTAAGTGAGGCTGGTGTATAGACAGTTGTCATAATGGTGTTTGCATCCAGGACTTGTCCACCAAATGTGCCATCCGTGAAGTTGAGGTTCATAGTGTCTGAGCCTCCGAGGAGATAGACTTTACTTGGAGGACATGTTAGCACTGGTGGTCGATTGTCTGTTAATTGCAAAAAAAACAAACATTTAAAGGCTTATTTTCCTAGAACTCAGTTTATAGTAATTTTTTACAGATGTGTTCTAATGTATAACACAGCAAAAATGCGAGAATATTTATATTTTGAAATACAAAGCAGGACAATGCTTAAATCAAATCCCAAAAATAATATGAGCTGCCCTCATAGAAAACTGGGCTTATTGCATTTGCTTAAAATGTCAACCCAGATTAGCCTGTGCAATTCACACAGGCTTTACAGGGACACCATTTTCCGCTTTTATGGTATTTTTTATTTAAAGACTCTTCTCTGCAAAACTCGAGTTTAAGCGGAGAGTGATACTATACTCATGCATTAAGCCCGTTTTCGCACTGCCCAGCTCATATACATGTTCGGGCAGTTTTCACTAACCATTTATTCAGCCATGACTCTGATTCTAAATGTTAGAAATGAAAAAATAGTAAACATTGAGTTTATGCAAGATAATTCAACTAAGACAGGTACCTCTCACACAAGACGATATTAACTCTGGGGACCAGGCACCAGAGCTGCAAGTGAATGTCTGCGTCTTCCGTTTCACCACATCTATACCGGTAGTGCTTGTGTATATCAAATAACCATCACTACATGCGATGGTGCAGGATCGAGTACTTGTGGTACTGTCGAATGTACAGGTCTTCGTAGAAAACAGAGGAGTTGGGAAACTTAATTCACTACAGGTTGCAGCTGAAAACAGAGATGTACACAGTGAAGGACTTATTTACATATTTTTGTTTTGAAGAAAAAGGTAATGATATGTATTTACAAAAAAAAATACCATTTGAAATATTCTAGAATACCCACAATTATAATAGCTCGAAAAAAGAATAAAAACATGCCTTGACAGTGATTTGAACACTGGAGTACCTTAAAGGTTCTAGAATATGATGGCATATTTGCAAGCTTGGTCATAAGTGCACACATCTTGTACAATATTGATGAAAAGTGTTACAAATGCTTACAATTTGAATGATCTTGATTGATAATCATTAGTGAAATTTTATTTTAAGACTTTTCCCAGTCAGACATATTATTTCACTTGTTTGCATATAATTTCTACATTTTTTTGGCCTTCTATGACATTTATTATGGACATTGCCAGTTTTTCCCAAATGTGAATAGTAAGATCAAATATTTATAACAAATGTATAACTTTGGTTCGAACAAAGCGCTAGCACATAGCCTCTATTTAAACACAACATTATACTCTTTATATCACAAGGCCTCGTATAATTGCAACGAAACAAAAACAACAGCAAAGCATAGTTGCAAATAGAGCCACCACTTACGTCTGACATAAATCTGTCCCTGACATGTGGCATAATTGTTACTGCTATCCTTGGCCTCAACCTCATATGTGAACGTCTTGTACAGATCATTTTCAGTAAATGTCGCGGGAAGCGTGGTTTTGTAGCTGAACACTGGTGCTGTGTCAACATTGTCAGTTATTGTGAACTGACTTTGGCTGAGGGGGCTGGCTCTGGTTTCACCTCGAGTGCTCAGCTCTATCGTCTGAAGACTTGGACAGGTGATGCTTGGAGGAGTTTCATCTGAAACCAGAGAGGTATAAGATGAGCCACGCTCTAGGAAACAGGGCTTAATGCATGTGAATAAAGTGTCACCCCAGATTAGCCTGAGCAGTCTGCACAGGCTAATCTGGGACGACACTTTTCGCGTTCATGGTATTTTTCATTTAAAGGAGGTCTCTTTTTAGAAAATAATCCAGTTTAGGCGGAAAGTGTTGTCCCTGATAAGCCTGTGCAGACTGCATAGGCTAATTTGCGACGACACTTTACACACATGCATTAACCTCCATTTCCCCAAAGCGCAGCTCTGATACTTTCATAATTTAAGTAAATTGTGATGAATGTGGGTGAATTTGATTAGGTGGCATCATCATCCTTATCATAATTGTTATCATTATCGTCATTATTATCAACAACACCATACTCATCATCATCAGCAGCAGCAGCAGTTACAGCAGCTCTTTTAGCATGTTGACTGAACCATATAATTCAGAACGTATTTGTATTCATTGTACAATATTCTGTATTAATAAAAAAAAGATGGAAAAAACACCTGTTCAAAATTAGTCCTTTTAGACTTCTGAATGTGATAGAACTATTACTTCTTGTATAAATATAACATTTTCTGTCATAACTCCTAATTCATAAAAACAAAGACTAAATCAACTGGGATTTTTTGCCTTTCAAATAAACTGAAATATTTCAAACATACCCCGAAGAGTAACTGGAATACTGCAAGTTTCAATGTTGTTAGCATGATCTCTTGCAGTGAACACCACTGTAAGTGGTGCGTCTACGTAGTAGGTTGTCCTAGCATTCCTGGGTGTCACCGTTAGATCTCGCACCATAGTGTTGTCTGTTACTGTCAGGGTAGGTAGGTATCCTGACAGTCTCT
The DNA here is from genome assembly GCA_007657795.1 of Dreissena rostriformis. NCBI lineage: Eukaryota > Metazoa > Mollusca > Bivalvia > Myida > Dreissenidae > Dreissena > Dreissena rostriformis. The sequence goes on along the minus strand of VMBQ01003564.1, from coordinate 89,107 downwards.
CATAGCGATTGACGACAATAGCACTCGTAGGACAGTTGGCTATCACAGGCTTTTCAGTGTCTGCAAATAATGTCAAAGATTAGTGGAGGAATATGAGCCAAACGTGGTGCTGCGGTATGCAAATGTGTTTTCAAAATATATGTCCAAGGCAAATTACAATTAAAAACATCAAAATCACTAATAACTATAATGATGCTACATTTGCAACACTAAAACACTCCTTCATAACTTTAAATAAATTTAATAGCCAACTCAAATAGTGGAAAATATATGTGGTTTGTGTCATTTATGAAAACACAGTATTTTCTAGGTTAATGGTGGCCATCTTGGCAACCATCTTGGATTTAGACCCATGGGAACAAAAGTGTTGGTGGAAACAAACAAATCTTGTATACAAGACAATTCAGAACATCAGCAGCATATTTAACCCTTTGCATGCTGGGAAATTTGTCGTCTGTTAAAATGTTGTCTGCTAAATTTCTAAAATTAGCATTTTCTTCAAATTTTTTTCAAAGAATACTATCAGAATAGCAAACAGTTTGGATCCTGATGAGACGCCACGTTCTGTGGCGTCTCATCTGGATCCAAACTGTTTGCAAAGGCCTTCAAAATCCTGTTCCAGGGCTCTAAGGGTTAAATAAAACCTTCCAATCATACACAGAGAGCCCCCGTTCCTACAAGACTACAACTGGATTAAAAAAAATAGAGATCTCAATTTCATGTTCAAGAACAAAATGATAACAAGTTATGATGTCAACCAATTCAATATAGTAAAAACTGTCCTTTTTATGTTCAGGGAAATATGGAATAAAATCTTAAAACAATCATTCACAACTAACTGTAAATTATTCAGTACAAATCACCACACCTGTGCACACAGGTGTCTGTGTGTTGGACCAAGCGGTGCCCTGACAGGTGATGGTTGTGGGTCCAGATGTGATGTTGTACCCCATCCTCAGGCACTGGTAGGTCACCGTGCTCTGGTCAGCGAACGATCTTTGGTTTGCAGCAATTTGTCCCAAAAGTGGAACACCAGGGTCAAGACAGGACTGACCTGAATAGACATCATGTTATTAAATCTCTGGATATCATAATCCCCCACATAAATAATAACCATTAATCACAGGATTAGAAATTTAAATATTAATGAAAATTTTCTAAAAGAAAATTCTACACACCAAAGCAGGACAGGCTTCCAAAGTCCCAGTATCCGTCTTTTGTACATCGCACAAAATTGTCACCAAATTCACTCAACCCACTTCTTGTATTTCCGGCAGCACATGTGAACGTAAAAAGTCCGCCAAACTTTGTGTTTCCAGCAATATAGTTGGTGCCTGGATATACCGCTGGTGGTCCACAGTCAACCTCTGATAAAAAAAAACAACAAAATGTGTATGTTTGTCTACAATCTTCACACTTTCATTCAGGGAGATAAACATTTAATTAAAGTTTGAATTGAGATAGACCAAGATTAACAGAAATCTCTCTAGTTTAATAACATAAAGATACATTTCTCTAAATCTTCTTTAATGAAATAAAAAAGATCTCTGTTGTGGCATAAAGATTTTGTGACAATCACAATTCTGTATGAAAAATAAATCCCACAATAAATTAGCATTTAAATCTACTGCATATTTGTGTCGTGTTCTGAGAAAACTGGAAAAAATGCATGTGCGTAAAGTGTCATCCCAGATTAGCCTGTGCAGTCCGCATCCAGTCCTAATCCAGGACACCACTTTTTGCCTAAACTGGATTTTCGCTGAGAAGAGACATCATTTAAATGAAAAATTCCATAAAAGCGGAAATTGTCGTCCCTGATTAGCCTGTGTGGACTGCACAGGCTAATCTGGGATGACAATTTACGCACAAGCATAATGCCCGGTTTTCTCAGAACACGTCACATTTTTCAGTAAAAAGATTCATATACTATTGAGCAAGTTATTTCATATTCCATTAAACTTAAAAACTACTTTGCTCAGTATATTGATAATTTAACCCTTTATTTGTACATACAACCATATTTATGTTGAACAATCCTATGAGCCATGTCATGCTAAAATGGGTCTAATGCCATATGCAACCATGCAGTCTGGTCAGGAGCTACCCTGTCCGCTAATGAGACCACGAAACCTTGCGTGCCTTTATTTGCGGAGAGGGTAGCTCTAGAGCTTACAGTGCGATTGCGCAGACTTGTCGGGATCTACACATTCCGCATATGTGTCGTGTTCTGAGAAAACTGGACATGATGCTTGTGCGTAAATTGTCATCCCAGATAAGCCTGTGCAGTCTGCACAGGCTTATCAGGGAAAAATTTCTGCTTTTATGGACTTTTTTGTTTAAATGATGTCTCTTCTTAGCGAAAATCCAGTTTAGGCGGAAAGTGTCGTCCCTGATGACTGAACAGGCTAATCTGGGATGACACTTTACACACATGCATTATGCCCAGTTTTCTCAGAACGCGACACATATGTCATAAGACCAATTTTTGCACGAAGCAGCTCATAAAAACGACAATGTGTGTCAGCCTTAATGTCACACAGACAGTATATCTTACCCCCACATTCATATGACGATCCCTGGAGCTCATATTTATCCCCGTCCATGTTGTATGTACAGAATCGGTAACGCTGGAACTTGATAGCACCACCTGCCTGGCTACAGTTCAGATCCAGTCTGGAGTTGAAGTTGTAATTTCCTGATACAACTGCTGAGTTGGACAGACCATTGGGCTTATCATCTACACACTGGATGGCTAAACACAATAAAAGAAAATAGATTTTATATTGCTGTATGTCTTTAGTTGAATGAAACCCCAATCAAAAGTGGCCTTACAATACAAAAAACATAAAATGACATAATAAAAGTCCACGAGATAACGCCATAAGACTGCTTTAGTTTGCTTTATTCAACAAGTATGATACATCTTAGTTTATCCCACTGTGTGGTATTCCACCACTGCCTACATGATAATGATACAAATATTAAAATGAAATCTGAAACACTCAACACAAATGGCTAAAGCTTAAAGATGTAAGGTTCACATAGAACATTTTTATTTCAGTACATGCATATCAATATTACACTAAGACCCATGAACATTCACCTTGGCAAGATGGCGTTAAATCTGACCAGCCGCTGAGTCCACATCTCCTGAATGTGCTTCGAGGTGTGAAGCCCATATCACATTGATATTCTACCAAGTCACCGTAGAGATAGTTGCTCCTTCGCGTCAGCAGGGTTGCACGGCTGACATTTGTGTCTGGGGCAGGACAGCTCTTCACTGGAATCAATGGGGGACAGATTTTGATCAGCATGTATAATGTCCATGTGAGCCTCGCTCTGTGAAAAGGGGGCTTAATGCATGTGCGTAAAGGGTCGTCCCAGATTAGCCTGTGCAGTCCGCACAGGCTAATAAGGGAGGACACTTTCCGCCTACACTAGATTTTTGCTAAGAAGAGACTTTCTTTAAACGAAACATATCATAAAAGGGGAAAGTGTCTTCCCTGATTAGCCTGTGCAGACTGCCCAGGCTAATCTGGGATGACACTTTATGCAGATGCATTAAACCCCCTTTTCACAAAGCGCGGCTCCTATCAATATCAGATTTATGCACATATCAATCAAAAATGTATTTATATATTTACTTTTATCATAAATCTATTTAAAATTACTTATTGTTGATCTCAAGTTAAAACATGCGACTTGAATTTTACTCAGTATTATGGTAAAAAAAAAACTTCAACTAACCAACGCATTTTCAATCTTTTAGATACAGCATACAAAATATTTGTATCTGGTCTCTGCATAAGTTCTGCTGAATAATAAATAGTGGTTGACTTTTCCAAAAGAACAAATAGAAAAAAAGTACAAATAAAGGAGTTACATACAAACGCAAGTATGGTTGATATAGTAGATGTCGCTTGGTCTGGTTCCACTTTCCCCTGATGGAAGGAACAGGCCGGATGTGCCATCAGCCGTGTACAGTATGAAAGGGTCCCTGCACGAGCATGTGTAACCACCGACATTGTTGGAACAAGTCCCACCACAATTGGCTTTGTTTTGTTGGCACTCGTCGATATCTAAATAAATGGGTGGATTTAAAGATTGGCCAGCATATGTAAGATAACAAATTCATTCGTTATTTAAAATTACACACTTATGACCAATATTGTATGATGATTCATTGGTTCCTACTGTCCTTTTTAATATATATTATGACAATAAAATAATGTTTGTCAATAATTCTATTTTATTACCAGAAATCAGAATAGATCACTTAACAAGATCACGAATTGTTACTGTTTATTCCACCATAATTTTACACATAAATGCGAATTCTGGTGTGTAAACACTCAGTATTAAAAAATATAAACAGCAATCATCATTTCAAGAACATGCCAATTGATACTTGGCCTTATTCTTGGGTATTTTTTGTATTACCCAAACAACTAGTTCCATTTATGCTTTATTCATTATAGTTCAAGTGCAGTGAGGCAGCGTATTTTTCTTACCTATGCAATTCCTCATAGATGCGTCCAGTACATATCCAGGATTACAGTAGCATGAAAATGAACCGACCGAGTTCAAACAGTTGCCGTTGGTGCAGGGGGAACCTGATGTGGCAGTGCATTCATCTATATCTGCAAATCAGAAAAGGTTTTCATGATATTAAATTTATTCAAGAAATGAATCTTTACATCCTTAAGACATAACATTTTTATAATAGTACATAGAAAAACAAACTTATAATGCAAACTGTACAGTGATTAAACTGCTTAGTTTGATGAAAGTACAGGTGTTCAGCAGTGAGAAAACATCCACTTTTAAATCAATGCTCAAAACCATTAGATAGGAAGTGAGTGACTCACTTACTAGCACAACATTGTTTCCTGTAATAAGTATTTAAACACTGCTGGTCTTCAGCTGAGAGCAATTATAAATAAGTTAATATATGTTCAAAAACCAATTAAAGGGATAAATCCACACAATTAATTTTATTTGTCTATTAAAATGTCATGGATACTTTTAAATTATACAGATTACCAGTATTTGTTTCTTAAATGAGCCTCCTTTGGGAAAACTGGGCATAATGGGCTTAATGCATGTGCATAAAGTGTCATTCCTATATAAGCCTGTACAGTCTGAACAGGCTAATTAGAGACGACACTTAAAGCTATGGAATTTTTTGTTTTAAGAAAGTCTCTTCTAAACAGAAATCCAGTCAAGTCCAAAAATGTTGTCCCTGATTAGCCTGTGAAGACTGTATGGTAAAGGTGGAAAAGTGTTGTTTCTTATTAGCTTATGGGTACTGCATGGGATAAACTGGCACTTAAGCACTTTCATTAAGCCCAGTTTTCCCCAAAATAGGCTCAAATATTTATCTCAGCATAACATCAACAACAAAACTCTTGTACACATAACATAGAAATAAATTAAAACAGTAGCAATTCGACACACACAAAAAACTACCAAAAAAGCCAGCTTACCAACACACTGGGTCGACTGTGTCAGAGTTTTATTAGCCTGACAGCGTACTGTGCTGGTGGAGCTGAAGTCCAGCTTGTATCCGGTGTTGCATGTGACAGTGAGTTGGGCTTCATAGTCGACAAGGGTCCCTGGATTGACACCAGAGTAGGCACCCTGAGCAATCACTGGCAGGAGGCACTTCAGTCCTGAAACATGGCCATAAATACAAATGAGCCAGCAGACAAATAATAAATTAGAAAATGAGCCTCGCTCTGGGAAAACAGGGTTTTATGCATGTGCTTAAAGTATTGTCCCAGATTAGCCTGTGCATTTCACATAGGCTAATCAGGTACGACACTTTCCACTTAACATGGATTTTTTGCTAATAAGAGACTTCCTTTAAATAAAAAATACAATAAAAGCAGAAAGTGTAGTCACTCATGATAAGCCTGAGCAGACTGCCCAGGCTAATCTGTAATGAAACTTTACGCACACGAATTAAGACCAGTTTACCAGAGTGAGACTCGTATATTCTTCCAAGGACTTTCATATCAATTTATAGGACTAGACAATCCTGTGCTTAATTTACCGCTGAAGTACAAAACCATAATAATTTGGTCCACTCAATCCTTGATTGAAGAACCTCTTACTTAAATGATGTGGTTATTGAAAATGAAATAATATTGGTTAATTTTATCAATCTGTACTCAATTGCATGAAAAAAAGAAGTATTATTATATTCTGGCAAAATCCTTATCTGCTCAGAATAAATAAATTAACGTATTGAAATCAGACTAAAATGTTTTAGTAAGTACATGTATCTAGCAACACTCACACACGTCATCATATAAGTCGCGTTCTGAGAAAACTGGGCATAATTCATGTGCGCAAAGTGTCGTCCCAGATTAGCCTGTGCAGTCCGCACAGGCTAATAAGAGACGACACTTTCCGCTTTTATGACATTTTTCGTTTAAATGAAGTCTCTTCTTAGCAAAAATCCAATTTAGGAGGAAAGTGTTGTCCCTGATTAGCCTGTGCGGACTGCACAGGCTAATCTGGGACAACACTTTACGCACATGCATTATGCCCAGTTTTCTCACACACGACTCATTTGCGCAAACTTACTGGTACATGTGGGCTCTTGATGGCTCCATGTCCCATCTTCTTTGCAGATGACAACGGGGGAACCGACTAGCTGATACCCAGCATTGCATGTGTACTTGTAGTAGGAACCGATTCTTGTTCCGTCTCCGTTGAATAGGACCCCAACTCCGTTGTTGATAGACAAGTCATTGACATTAGCTGGGCAACTGGCCGCTAAAATATCATGGTATATTGAGATTAGTTTTCGTCTCTAAGAAATTACATTTTTCTTTTCTTTTTATACGAAAATCATCTTTAATTGGATGATTTTGGATGAATGATTGGTATGGCATTTCTTTGTTCTCTTCAAACATGAGTTTTTTGAGGAGACAAAATATAATTCTAAAAAATGAATATCAAATTAAAAAAGAATTTTCATTCATATCACAATTACGAAATGTCAACAGAAAGTTAAACACCACAATTTAACATAGAAATTAATATTTCTTCGAGTTTTCTTGATATCATGGTGAACTACTCAATCAACCAGGGTCACCATACCAGCACATGTCGGTCTAGGGCTCCAGGTTCCATCTTGCTGACAATTGATTGTACCAGCTCCTTGAAGCGTTGACCCAGAGAAGCATTTGTATACTGCTGTACTACCATACGTAGTCCCTGTCGATAACTCTATGTAGCTGTTGTCAATGTTTGGAACTACTCCACAGTATTTGGCTGAAAAAGGTTACTCATAACATGAAACTTAGATCAACACTACAACAACGATATACTATGAATAAACAAATGTAGACAATATGTTACTATTTATTTTAAATGTAGCATTTTTACATTAATGGTAATGTTAAATTGCTGTTGAGAAATGCAAATAAATCCGAAATTCGGCAATTATATCTGGATTTTAGCTGGGATTACAGTTTTCTCTGTGTTAACAAGTTTAAAACCAGTCACGAAAGGCAACAAGACAACTACCAACTACAGCAACAACACAATAAATCAAATGTGCCCATGTAACAAGCGTAACACTTACGTGTGCATCTTGGTGTCTGCAGGAAGCCGTCCCACTGGCCACCAAAGCCACACTTGAGGCTGACGCTGGGCTGGTTGGTAGCCAGCTGTCGAAGGTAGAAAGCATAGCCTGCAGCGCATGTGAGGGTCATAGCAGCGGTGTAGTGCAGTTTGATTGGAGACGGAGTAACCACTGTGTTTGCATCAAACTGTGGGTTTGAACAGCCTGTGATAACAAGGAAACAGAATGCATGTGCATGAAACAACCTACCGGTATATAAAAACGTACCGGTATATAACAACCTACTGGTATATAACAATCTACCGGTATATAACAACCTGCCAGTATATAACAACCTACTGGTATATAACAACCTACAGGTATATAACAACCTACCGGTATATAACAACCTGCCAGTATATAACAACCTGCCGGTATATAACAACCTACCGGTATATAACAATATGCCAGTATATAACAACCTACCGGTATATAAAAACCTACCCATATTTAACAACATGCTGGTATATAGCAACCCGTATATAACAACCTACCGGTATAACAACCTACCAGTATATAACAACCTGCCGGTATATAAAAACCTACAGATATATAACAACCTGCTGGTATATAACAACCTGCCAGTATATAACAACCTGCCGGTATATAACAACCTACCAGTATATAACAATATGCCAGTATATAACAACCTACGGGTAAATTACAACCAACCAGTATATAACAACCTTCTGGTATGAAGCAAGCGGTATATAACAACCTACCGGTATATAACAACCTGCCGGTATATAACAACCTACCACTATATAACAACCTGCCGGTATATAACGACCTACCGGTATATAACAACCTACTGGTATATAACAACCTGCCAGTATATAACAACCTGCTGGTATATAACAACCAGCCAGTATATAACAACCTGCCGGTATATAACAACCTACCGGTATATAACAACCTACCGGTATAAAAACAACCTACCTATATACATGTGTACATGTATAACAACCTGCTTGTACATAACAACCTGCCAGTATATAATAACCTGCCATTATATAACAACCTGAAGGTATATAACAACCTGCCGGTATATAACAACCTACCGGTATATAACATCCTACCAGTATATAACAACCTGCCGGTATATAACAGCCTGCCGGTATATAACAACCTACCTGTATATAACAACCTACGGGTATATTACAACCTGCCGGTATATAGCAACCTGCGGGTATATAACAACCTACTGGTATATAACAACCTACCAGTGTATAACAACCTGCCGGTATATAACAACCGAGGCTACCGGTATATAACAACCAACCGATTTATAACAACCTGCCGGTATTTAACAACCTAGGCTACCGGTATATAACAACCTACCGATTTATAACAACCTGCCGGTATATAACAATCTGCCCATTCAACCTTCATATAAATGTTGGTTCTGTTATATTTATTAGGCAATTTTTTAGTCTCAAACTATGTTTTAGGGACTATATATACAGTTCCTATCTTTGTGATCATCTACACATTAAATTCATTCAACCGTAAAAGTTTGAACAAGATCAACACCCCACAGTTTAAGAGGAGTTGAAACCACAAGCTTCGGGACCTACACACATACAAAGGAGTGGACTGAAGGTCATACAGACAAGTGCAAGGCCTAATGCCTGCCACTCAGTGGGGGTATAAACAATCATTGCAATCACGTACTTGAAGACAACATTTGTACAGAAGTAAAATCGAAATTGAGCCTCACTCCTCTGTGAAAACCGGGTTAAATGCATGTGTGTACAGTGCGTCCCTCATAAGCCTGTGCAGTCTGCTAGCAGGGAAGAAACTTTCCACTTGTATGATATTTTTTGTTTCGAAGAAAGTCTCTTCTTAGCAGAATCCAGTTAAGGCGAAGTGTCATCCTTGATAAGCCTGTGTGGACTGCACAGGCTAATCTGGGATGACACTTTACGCACATGCATTAAACCCCCTTTTCAAAGAGCGAGGCTCAAATGTATTTAAGGACTTACCAATAGACCAGGTTGCAGAGAATCCCCTGGCCGAGCGTGTAGGTGAGGAACTCAGTCGCAGAAGGAGTTTCCCTGAAGTAGCTATATGGGTGCGATCTCGTAATGCAACAGTGTTGAATCCTGGGGCAGTGTGCAGGGACACACCATCATCATAGATCTGGCAATACAAGAAAGGGCTTTTATTTAGTAAAAAACTTCCTGTGTATAGAATTAATAGTTTGATTGTTTTATATGCACAAACATATAATTATTGTTCATTATTTGGGTGTTATAGAAAACAAGAGATGTGTTTGTCAGAAACACAATGCCCCCTACTGCGCCGCTTTGATTTGTTATTATTAATTTTATTTATTTTTCCTCTGACCATAAAGGATGACCTTGACCTTTCACCACTCAAAATGTGCAGCTCTATTAGAAACACATGCATGCCAAATATCAAGTTGCTATGATCAATATTGCAAAAGTTATGACCATTTTTCGAAACCTTAACGAAAGTGTGACGGAATTTCAGAAGGACAGACAGACGGAAAGACAGAGGGACAGTGTGATCACTATATGCCACCCTACCGGGGGCATGAAAACAACAAATTTTATCATTTATAAGACACAAATCAAAGGGTTATATTGTTTTCATTAATTAAATTATGGAAAAAAAATGTGCGTTGTTAATGACAGCACAAACAATATGATCAGTTAGCAACTAGCTTTTAAATTGATCAAGATGCCCCCTATTGCCCCGCTTTGATATTTTTTTATCTATTTTTTGACCTTTGACCTTGAAGGATGACCTTGACCTTTCACCACTCAAAATGTGCAGCAGCATGAGATACACATGCATGCCAAATATGAAGATTACAATTATATTTTTTGACCTTTGACCTTGAAGGATAACCTTGACCTTTCACCACTCAAAATGTGCAGCTCCATGAGATACACATGCATGCCAAATATGAAGGTAACATCTGAAGCAACATAGAAGCTATGAACATTTTTCGAAACCTTAACGCAGATTTCGAAACCTAAACGCGGACCCTAAGTTCAAGGTCAAGGTGAAAGAGGTAAAAGAAAAATGTGCGTATGGAAAGGCCTTGTTCAAATGCACATGCATACCAAATATGAAGGTTACATCTGAAGCGACATAGAAGCTATGAACATTTTTCGAAACCTAAACGCAGATTTCGAAACCGAAACGCGGACCCTAAGTTCAAGGTCAAGGTGAATGGGGTAAAAAAAATTGTGCGTATGGAAAGGCCTTGTCCATATGCACATGCATACCAAATATGAAGGTTACATCTGAAGCGACATAGAAGTTATGAACATTTTTCGAAACCTAAGCTTAAAGTGTGACGGAATTTCAGAAGGACAGACAGACAGACAGACAGACGGACAGTGCGATCACTATATGCCACCCTACCGGGGGCATAAAAAGTAGTGATTGTACCAAAATGTGTTTGTGAGTGGCTGGAACGGAATATTGTAATTTATATGATATGAAGTATTAACTAGAAATGTGCCACAGAAACTGATGCCCTTACAAGACATGTTTGGACACAGACAAATCCGCTATATATTCTACAGTTGACAATAAAACAAAGGGCCATAATTCAGAAACAAACGGGTTGCAGCAATTATTCCTTTCAATCATCTACACATTAAGGTCAACCTACTGTGAAAGTTTGAGCTAGATTTAACCAGTACTTTAAGAAGATTTACAAACACATAATTGTGAGACAATATATTCTATAGTTGAACAACACACAAAAGGCCATAATTCTGACAAAACTCGCCTCTGTCAAAATTTCTTTCTTTACAATCATCTACTCATTAAGGTCATTCAACTGTCTACTCATTAAGGTCATTCAACTGTCTACTCATTAAGGTCATTCAACTGTGAAGTTTCAATACGTATTTAAAGATAAAGATTGAAAACACAAAAGTTTGGAACTTTATTTCAATAGTGGAAAACAAATAAAGGGCCATAATTCTGCCCCCAAAATCGCAGCCGAAATCCCTTTCTTTATGATCATTTAAAGGTTTAAGGTTATTGAACTGTCAAAATTAGAATAAGATCCAACCATAAATTAGAGGAGCAGAAAACACAAGCTTCGGGTGACAATATACTATATAGTGAAAAAGAGCAAAAAGGGCCATAACGCTGCCAAAAATTGTCGCAGCCCAAATTCCTTTCTTTAACTATCATCCACAGATAACAGTAATTCAACTCTGAACTTTTGAGGGGGATCAACCTAGTATTTAGAGAGGAGTTCAAAACTCAAGCTTAGGACGTACAGGCCAACCTTCCTAGGTACGTTCTGATGGACGAGTGCTATTCTTAATGCTTCCCACTCCATGTGTAGTGTTCTGAGAAAATTGTGCATAATGATATTTTTGCAACATTAGCAATCAGAAAAATAATAATAACCAAATATAAATTTTATGACTGCCAAACAGATGTTTGTAACTAAACGCTACTTTGTCAATAACTATGGTTATGAGGTTTTTTGTTCAACAAATTTTTCAAACGGGAAGCTATATGCTAGCTTTTCCAATTGCAGACTGAGCCCTGGATGTAACCAATACCATGTCAGAGTATAACATGTTTGCCAAAAAACACACAAAAAACAAACACATACATACCTCCAGAAAATCACCATTGATGGCTCTGGTTTTATCTTCATCATTCAGTTGTGTGTCACTTGAAAAGTACAGGGCAATTGGTTTATTGGTAGGCAGATCGATGTGCCATTCACATTTTACAAAGTTTGGATAATTGATCCCACCATCGAATCCTGGAGTAAACAGCTTTCCAAATTCTGCTGTACTTCGAAATATACAACCTGTAACAAAAAGGCAAATAAAAATGAACACTTATTTTTTTTTTAGTAACCAAGCGGTTGGAAAAAAAGTGTGAAAAAAACTGTTTCCTGAATTTCTTATCTTAACATAGAAATAGGTTATAAATTATATTTTAAGAGAAAAAAAAGAATAATTTGATTTGTTCTAAATAGCTTTAAGTGTTTGCAAATTGGGAAAGATAGCATCATTACAGCCTATTCACTACTAATACAAGCAGGGATTCCTTGCCTTGTTGGTACTTTATCCTGAAGTTTGAGTTCGCAGAAATATCCCTGCCAGTTCGCAGCAGGATTGACATGGTGTTCTTTGTGGATTGGACGGTGAAGTAATTAGTACACTTATTGCAAATCTTTAAGAGCACCTTGTCTGCAGCAGAGTCACCGTCGAAAAACCAGATGTTGTCATCATCATTGAGTTGGAAAGCATCCACCTATGGGTAACAATATACAGAAAAGATGATGTAGTTATTACCAATGAGTAGAAAGCATCCACCTATGGGTAACAATATACAGAAAAATTGATGTAGTTATTACCAATGAGTAGAAAGCATCAGTGTATGGGTAATCATATATGAAAAACATGTGTCATGTTCTGAGAAAACTGGGCAAAATGCTTGTGCGTAAATTGTCATCCCTGATTAGCCAGTGCAGTCCGCACAGGCTAATCAGGGACGACAAATTCCGCTTTTTTGGATTTTTTCGTTTAAATGATGTCTCTTCTTAGCAAAAATCTAGTTTAGGCGGAAGGTGTCGTCCGGGATTAGCCTGTGCGGACTGCACAGGCTAATCTAGGATGACACTTTACGCACAAGCATTTTGCCCATTTTTCTCAGAACACGCCACATATATGAAAAACATTATGTTTTCATCCCAATTGAGTTTCATAGCATCCACCTTTGGGTAACAATAGAGGTCAAACATAATGTAGTCATCACTATTGAGTTGGGTATCATCCAAATATGTGTAACAATATAGGGTAAAGTGGATGTACTTATCACCATAATTATGTGACTTCATCCACCAATTATTAACAATATAGGGAAACAATGATGAAGATATCAAAGTGTCTTACAGCTAAAATTAAATAATGTAATGTAAACACAGCCAGTTGATATCATAGTTCAACATTTAATACCTATATTTATCAAACATTTCCAAAACATTCCTTAAATGAAAATCATAGACTTATTTACCTAAACATGGCATTAAATCAAGAAAACCTAAACAACAGCATTCTACATGAAAATCCAGCAGCAGTAGCAATACCCAGTTAGCATAATTAAGCAAACTTTAGTTTGTACAGCATATATCATAAAAGAAAAAGCACTCAATGACAATCCTGATCAGAATTAAAGAGACCAATACCAGTACTACTTCACGTAGCAGTCAGTAAACATCTGCTCACCTCTACTGTTATAACCTGTCCTAACTGATTCTGCTCCGGTGTCTTGATGACAAGCACGTAGTCTCTCTGTCCCATGAAGCTTGTGATGCCCATTATGGTGAACCTGGACACGGTGAAGGTTTTCTGCTGCTGTTCAGCAGTCAGGTATTCCACCAACCCAGAGCTTGAAGACACTGTGATACAATACATAGACATTGTAAAACTTATCGCTACAGATATCTATATGGCCAACACTCTGGGAAAATGGGGCTTAATGCATATGCTTAAAGTATTGTCCCAAATTAGCCTGTGCAGTCCGCACATGCTGGTCAGGGAAGAAACTTTCTGCTGGCATGGAGTTTTTTTGTTAAAGGAAGTCTCTTCTAAACAAAAAAAATCAGGTCTAGGCGAAAAAAAAAAGTCCCAGATTAGATTGTGCATACTGCACAGGCTAATCTGGGACAACCCTTTACGCACATGATTTAAGCCCGGTTTTCCCAGGCTCACACTATATAATCTGGTGTTTTCAAAATCTTATAACGTATTGTAACTTTTCACTGCATAACAAACTGATAATATGCCATCAAGTAACACATTGCATAGAAATACTATTCAAGTCTTTTTACAGATTTGTTTCAAAGTTTTTAAAGGTAAAGGCCAACAAATATGAGACTTGCATTGAAATAAAATGTTAATTAGTAACAAATTGTACTATGTACTAATTAACTGAAATCACTCTATTTACACAAAATAACAAAACAATAAACAAACAAGAATGTCGTCTTACAACTTCCATAGATGCCGGTGAATCCAGACGCGATGACATCACTGTCTGTTGAAAACACTATAATCATCAGGTTGTTGAAGCTTCGGAATTGCTGGGTCCCCTGGGTGCCTGATAGTCTGGCCACAACCGTGGCTCTAGTTGGGTCTAAACTTCCTGCATATATGGTGGCAATGTCGGCCGAGTCTTCACTTGTAAAGTCCCTTAGCTGAAATTCATTTACTACCTTACTTGTTTGTATCATCATCTTATACTCAATGAACGCTTATGTATTATTCTATTTGCTTTTTTATGACAAACAATTCTCAATTCTTTGGTTTCAATAATTTTAAATATAACTTTAAGGATTAGCTCTAATATATTAGAACTAATTTCATAACATATACTTATTATTATTACTTTTTATCAAATTAAACTAGAGCTTTGTCACTGACGTGACGTATACCCCCACATGCTGCATTGACACAGAATATTTTGCATGCTGTCTCACAAAACAAGAGAAGCTTATTTATGGCAATTTTTAAGAATTATTATGCCATTATCATTTATGGCCATTTTGACCTTTGAAATCTTGAATTCTTTGGCATGATACGCCATCCAATGCCTGTGAACAAAATTAATGTGGAGAGTAATATTAAAATCTCACAATGAATGACATAGTTATGGCCCAGACAAGCTTATTTATGGCCATTTTTGACCTTTGAACTCAAAGTGTGACCTTGACCTTGGAGATATCGACGTAATTTTATCGCGCAACACACCGTCCAATAATGGTTAACAAATGTGCCAATTGATTTCAAAATCCCACAATGAACGACATAGTAATGGCCTGGACAAGCTCAACTATGGCTATTTTTTACCTTTGAACTCATGTGTGACCTTGACCTTTGAGATATTGACGTAATTCTTTCGCGCGACACACCGTCCAATGATGGTGAACAAATGTGCCAATTGATTTCAAAGCCTCACAATGAACAACATAGCTATGGCCCGGACAAGCTCATTTATGGACATTTTTAACCTTTGACATCAAAGTGTGACCTTGACCTTGGAGATATTGACGTAATTCTTTCGCGCAACACACTGTCCAATGATGGTGAACAAATGTGCCAAATGATTTTAAAATCCCTTGATGAACCACATAGTTATGGCCCGGACAAGCTCATTTATGGCCATTTTTGACCTCAAAGTGTGACCTTGACCTTGGAGATATAGACGTAATTCTTTCGCGCAACACACCTTCGCATGATTGCAAACAAATGTGCCAATTGATTTCAAAGTCTCACAATGAACAACATAGCTATGGCCCGGACAAGCTCATCTATGGCCATTTTTGACCTTTGACCTCAAAGTGTGACCTTGACCTTGGAGATATTGACGTAATTCTTTCGCGCGACACACTGTCCAATGATGGTGAACATATGTGCCAAATGATTTCAAAATCCCTTGATGAACGACATAGTTATGGCCCGGACAAGCTCATTTATGGCCATTTTTGACCTTTGACCTCAAAGTGTGACCTTGACCTTGGAGATATTGACGTAATTCTTTCGCGCGACACACTGTCCAATGATGGTGAAGTAATGTGCCAAATGATTTTAAAATCCCTTGATAGATGACATAGTTATGGCCCGGACAAGCTTTCGGGACAGACCAACAGACCGACCGACAAAGTGACTCCTATATAGCCCCCATTACCAATGGTACTGGGGTATAATAAGATTATTAAACATGCTATTGCAACAATACATTTCTGTACATCAAAAGAGCAATTCTTATCATGTTACATAACACAGTTTTATAAACGTTCCATCACCCATTTCCTCAACGGTATGCAAGTATGATTGAACAAAATTAAATTCTTATCATGTTACATTACTTAGGTTGTATAAATGTACCCTGAGATAACAAGTGATTACCTCCACAAATGCATTGGTCCCAATGGCGGTCTCAATGGCCCATGTAAAGGTCTGTGCATTCCGGTACACACCTACCTCCACAAATGCATTGGTCCGAATGGCGGTCTCAATGGCCCATGTACAGGTCTGTGCATTCCGGTATACACTTACCTCCACAAATGCATTGGTCACAACGGCGGTCTCAATGGCCCATGTACAGGTCTGTGCATTCCGGTACACACTTACCTCCACAAATGCATTGGTCCCAATGGCGGTCTCAATGGCCCATGTACAGGTCTGTGCATTCCGGTACACAAATGAATTCAGAGTGCCATTGGCGCCCGTCACTTCTTTATGGTAAAAGTGACATCTGCTGGCTGGAAAAACAAAAACACTCAGCTGTCTGATCATATTTTATACTAGCATATTGATATTAAATTTACATCATATTGTTAGTGTATATGTTTGACACAGGGGGTCTGGATATACCATGCCCAAATGATCCAAAGTGTGTAATTTTAATCATGGAAAAGAAAATTCAACTGACGTGTTATCTACCACGAAGAGTGAAATTTAAAGAAACACCATTACTTGAATAAAAAAAATACATTTTATTCACCACAAATTTTAGAGCTAACATACATAGTAAAAGCTCCCGATATTTATATCATAAAATTTCAAAAATGAAGAATAAATTTTATAAGTGTATTCTATATCTATACAAATAACTCGCAAAACACATGGCAAATTGAGTCGCGTTCTGAGAAAACTGGGCAAAATGCATGTGTGTAAAGTGTCGTCCCAGATTAGCCTGTGCAGTCCGCACAGGCTAATCCGGGACGACACTTTCCGGCTAAACTGGATTTTCGCTAAGAAGAGACATCATTTAAACAAAAAAAAATCCATAAAAGCGGAAATTGTCGTCCCTGATTAGCCTGTGCGGACTGCACAGGCTAATCTGGGATGACAATTTACGCACGAGTATTTTGCCCAGTTTTCTCAGAACACATCAAAATTAATGCTTGAAATGAGCAGATAAAACATACGGCAATTGAGTTCATCGGATGCGTCATTGCAGTCGTTATTTCCATCACATACTTGATTCTGCCTAACATACCCTCCTTGGAAACAGTGGAAACTTCCTGCATTACAAAATGCAATAAATATGCATGAACTATAAATAATAGTACAGTTATTTACAATTTGTGTATGTACACATTTTTGGAATACCATTAATGTATATTTCCTGTTGTAAAAGAAAACACAAAGTGATGATACACATGCAGTGATCACAATATTCATCTTATTATAGATTGCATTCTATACATATCTTGTCTGTTTCAAACTTAAAAGGAAGTAAAGTGAGCAATAGAAATCATCTGTACTTCAAATCTCAAACATAAGAAAGTCTGCTGAATTCTAACCAGCCGGTGCAGCCATTCTCTCGCAGACAAAAGACCTCTGCATGTCACAGTTCCCGTAGCTGAAGGTGTACGGTCGATCGTAGACGTAGGTCTCGTCATTTTTGTAGACGTGCACGCAGTCACCCAGGTCCTGATTGGGCTGGTTGTCCCCCCAGAAACCCTGCAGCTCCGAGGCAGCGGACCCATCACTCCACTTAAGCTCTTTGCAGGTTAAGCAGGCACCGCCTGTCAGCTTTCTTGAGAGACCTATTTGTGAATATGAGGAGCCTTCTGAGCAAACTGTGCTTAATTCATGTGCGTAAAGTGTAGTCCCAGTTTAGCCTGAGCAGTTTACACAGACCAATCAGGTACGACAATTTTCGCTTTTAAAGTATTTTTCGTTTGAAGGAAGTCTCTTCTAAGCAAAAATCCAGTTTAGACGGAATCTGTCTTTCCTGATTAGCCTGCAGGCTAATCTTGGATGACACTTTATGCAAATGCACTAAGCCCAGTTTTCTCAGAATAAGGCTCATAAAAGGGACAAATATATCATTGTTCAGTCCAAAATGTATGGTGCTTGTTTGGGGAGTGTAACTATCAGTGAAAAATTTGGCAGTAAATTATATAGTGCACAAAATTTACATTGGGATAAGGTGGGGGAATGCAATCGAATGTGGGCGGAATGATTTTGATAGGAAGAGAAGATTGACTGTTTGAGCATATATTGAGCAGGAGTCAAAAAGATGCAATACAAACATAAAAATGTATCAAAACATACGAATATGTTTTCATTTTAAATACCATTCAGTGTACAGCACAAAACATATCATTCGTTTGATGCTTGATAAATAGGTTCCACAGTTAATTTCTGAGGCAATTCACAACAACAAAAATCTATAGTAATAAATACAAGTATTCACATACCAATATAGAATGGCCTCTCATTTACCGCTGAAACCAGCTGACTGACTCTATTTCCGAGACTGTCAGATTCAAACTGGTCTTTGAGTTTTGCCAGTCGAGATCCATAACTGTAATTGTAAGGTAGATACAAGTTGTTAAACAAGGTTGTCTTTTATGGCAAATATATCTCCTACTTATTAAATTGTTTGGCTTTTCAATAGCCCTCAAACTGCTTATGGCATTGATGACAGAACCTCAAACAGATTTTTAATATCATTCTTTTGTTTTTATTTTCAAAGTGTTCACTATTTGTTTGGCACACAAACATTTTCTGCTATAAAAATGCATACCGGTACTTTGAAAATAAGAAATCAAAAGCATTGTAAAAATATAATGTAATTTATAAGCAATATACACAATGATCACCGTTTACCTCATACAAATATCTTCTGCTCTGCCATAGGATCTTCGGTTATTCCCAGCAAAGACTTTGTAACATTTACAGCCTCCGAGTAAAAACCATCCATTGTTGGCATCACAGTCCACCTGAAATGTTAAGATTTCTGCTTTCAAAACTTGTAATTATCATGATTTACATTAACAAGACATTAAGTATAATCCTTGACTAAAAATGTCACTTTTTTATTTACTGACAATTGCCCAGAAGCAAAAAAAGTTTGGCCTTTAACAAATATGGGTATTAGGTATTTTATATATTTAAATTCCGGCTAATTTAGCTCTACTGTGTACTGTACTTTAAAAGACAAAGTATCACTGAACTTTTTGTACTGTACTTAAAAAGTATCATTAAACTCATGTCAAACGTTTTATTTATTTAAAGTTTTTAAACTAATACTGTAATTGACCAGTGGCGACTATTCATATTTATTTGAGGTCAGTATAACCAAAGTGTGGAGTCCTATGCCCATACAAATGCAAAATATATCTCAGAATCCACCCATAGGTACAGTATGCGGACAATACAGACCATGGACCATACGGCCCAGATTCACCTACCATACGGCTCAGATTTGCGGACCGTATGGTCCATGGTCGGTATAGTCCCTAATTCATAGGTAACACGTCTAATTATTTGAACTAAAATGCGAAATGTAAATCAAAGACTGCACATGCAAATTAAAGCTTAATACTTTTGTAGTGAAAGATATAACATGGCCACCAAATCCAAACAATATAGTTCAAAATCTTATACTAGTTGGAATAATTCAACCGTCAGCTTTATAACCCAAGGGTTGCTGAGAGCCGTCACAGCAAAAAAATATCAAAGGCTCTTGGAGTCCGTTAAAATGGACTACCGGTAAATCTAATTCAGACAACCTAAAATCCTAAAATTTAACTGAAAGAAACTTCAGCCAACAGGTTTTATAGTACTGACTATGTTTATTTCGCGCAAAGTCAGAACAATGTTCTGAACATATGAAGAGCTAAATTATTAAGTTATGGTAGCCAGAAAACAGAATTTATACAGGGGAAAGAACTGTGTCGTTTGTTAAAGGTTACATAACAGTAAAAGTTATACAAATTATAGTTAAATTATACTGAAATATAAAACCGTAATACTATACAATACCTCGTCAATTATTACATATTTAAATCAAAAATGAAATGTTTCAGTTTCATGTTTTGTATTCAATTAATGATATTTCTAAAGCATTTATTGTGCAAACTTTTATTTAAATTTATATATTGCTGCAGAACATTTATTGTAATTTAGTTGAACTAGAAAATACCGTTTTCTTAATACACTACTACTCAGTATAAGAAATACTACTTGTATCATAATAGATTTGTTAAAAAGTCGAACTAAATAAAGATAAGTTTTACCAGTTCAGAATGTCCGTAATGTACTCCTATTAAAAACACTCCGATCGCTGCTATGAATTGTAAATCCATATTAACAGTGTTTTTTTTTACAAAATCCACTTTGATCTAAGACTAGCTTGTTCCAAACGCAACTAAAACATTTTTACAAGAAACAAAACACATATATCAATTCACATATATACGTTCTAATAGCATGTGCACGAATGAACACTCTGCCGCAATGTGCGCGGTTTTATCGTCAACAATCCACCCTATTTGTCAAAATACCTGTGCGCCGACCCCACCCGAAACTGAAAATTATATATTCATGACATGCCAGCAAGTTTATTGTAGGTGCTCTTGGGAAGAGACAGTCTCGCTCAAGCGATTCGGCCACCATTTTAAGTTACTACTATTAAATTTCACAATCGACCTTCGACTGCGTTTATTTAGTCACCCCTTAAACTGTTGGGTTAGCTGCGTTCCGTCTCCAGCGAGCACGGATAGATGTGTTAAATTATAAAAAGATAAATATTGTTCATTCGCAAAAAGAAAAAAGAAAAAAGGTTTATATTTCTTTATTTAGCTTTATACATATTAACATGAGACTTTATGTCTACGTTTACCGAACTGTATTATTTTAGGCCTCGACAGTCAATTATAATATAGGTAGGGCTAAAGGAGGCAATTTCTGTAACACAATTTTCTGATCAAATTTTGGCTTTTCACACAAACCTTTCATAAAGGGAAATGAATGTTTACTTTCGCACGTGAATTTATGGTTAAACAAGTGATGTGTTTGTGAAACACTATGTCCCCTTTTGCGCGTTTTTCACCCATATATTTGACCTTTGACCTTGAACGATGACCTTGACCTTTCACCACTCAAAATGTGCAGCTCCATGAGATACACATGCATGCCAAATATGAAGTTGCTATCTTCAATATTGCAAACGTTATGGCCAATGTTAAAGTTTGTGCAAACCAACAAACAAACCAACAAACAAACCTACAAACAAACAGACGGGGGAAAAAACAATATGTCCCCCAGTATCGACGGGGGGACATAAAAAAATGATGTGTATCACGATGATTTACCATGTACACTGGCCCTGCAGTTGTTGTGGTTAGGTTGTTTTTTTATTAAATTGTTAAGTGTTTCTACATCAACTGTATGTCTCTCTGAAGATATTCACGTGAAAGCACAAGGGCACACAATAAGGGCACACGATAAGGGCACACAATAATTAGTTTTTAGGAATATACGTTAATACACATTATTTTCAAAATGTCGACTTTGATACCAGTTTTCAAAACTTTCGTTTAGGCGTACATTTTGTAAGATTTTAATCCTTAAAGTGAAAAATACAAATAAAAACTACTCAATTCATTGTAACATGCTTATTTTTAAAAGCGGATTTGTAAGTGGGGAAAAGCACTTAACAAAATAATGAACTGCCAATCAAATAAGCGAGTAGACTAATACCGATAGGTGGGTATATTTAGACTAGTATATAAATTGAAATTTCACTTTAACGATTCTGTTATTGTGTACCTTGAACCGTGTGTAGAAACTGGCGTAATGGTAATTGATCACCAATACTTTAAACCGCAATATTTGTATAGCCAATTCTTAAGGCTTTAAAAGAAAGAACAGCAATGATATGCGGCTAAGCAGGCTAGGATTAAAAGTGAACTCGCATATGGAAGAGTATCATTCTGTGAGTTCACATTGTCATGCTATCAAATTAAAAACAACGTTGAAACTGGGAACGATGTAAAAAAAAAAAAGAATTACTGCAGAAAACTTCGTGTGTAATTATTACCGCACAGTATATCATTGCTTGATATGGTGGTATACGTTAATGCAAGCACCGTAAGCAACATTCGCGTATTGTATATGACCAAAGGAATGATTGTATCTTTAACATTTATTTTAGGTGTTTAGGTGGGCAATGCTAATGGCAAATTTAAACAGTATCCGTTTAAAAAGAATTTTATAGGGCTGACTTTGTTTAAAGTGTAGTATTTACAAGTTGAAAACAATCAATCCTTCTCATTTTTGTGTTTAACA
The DNA here is from genome assembly GCA_007657795.1 of Dreissena rostriformis. Lineage (NCBI taxonomy): Eukaryota > Metazoa > Mollusca > Bivalvia > Myida > Dreissenidae > Dreissena > Dreissena rostriformis. The sequence goes on along the minus strand of VMBQ01003564.1, from coordinate 66,361 downwards.
CTTTATTTAAATAAACGTTTATGAACTGACGTGTGTCACTTAACCGATGCAATATAATAAGATGCGTATTAAAACAATCTGGACTAAAGAAAACACCAACACAATATGAATGCACCAAGTACATCCATAAACATCTAGTAAATGGATCTTTTAAAGATTGTCCAACCATTCTGCAATTAAAACTGCGTCTATGACAGCAGGACTACAATAGCCGTCAACGGCCAGTGTTAACCCTTTGAGCGCTGGAACCGGATTTTGAAGGCCTTTGCAAACAGTTTGGATCCAGATGAGACGCCACAGAACGTGGCGTCTCATCAGGATCAAAACTGTTTGCTATTCTGATAGTATTCTTTGAAAAAAATCGAAGAAAATGCTAATTTTAGAAATTTAGCAGACAACATTTTAGCAGACGACAAATGTCCCAGCATGCAAAGGGTTAAATTGTATAGCTAGTATAATTTGCCGGCTTGTTGCCGGCGTGTAAACGAGATGGAGTTTTTGTGAAACATTAGCATACCCTAGTTATCTTACTATTGTTAATATATCTGACATATCTTACTTTAAAGGCCGAAAATAGCAAAGGACAACACACCACCCGTGAAAAGCGTCACCGCCTTGCTTCGGGCAAATCGTGTTTTAAGGTACATTTGTTGAATCTTGCATCTGAACAGTCGGGTGAAATTAAAGAGATAGGAATCAGTAATGACATGCACATTAGTAATGCATCAGCTGACTTCAGTCTTAACATGCACGATAGACGCAATAAATAATCCGTCAAAACTCATAACCCTTTACATTACGTTTGTTGGTTGTTTATAAACACATTCGTGCTGATCGAGTTGACAATTTCACGATCTATTAGCGACGATACCTCTTTACAAATCGATGCATGCAATTCGTTTTTGTTAAATCAGTTAAACTCAAGCGATAAACGTGTCATAAGGTTCAATTAGCAGTGTTCATATCTCGTATTTTACTAAAATAAATTGGTTACTACCACCAATATCAAGGACCACAATGGAAATAAGTGAAAATCATTTTTCTCTTTTTTGTGTTATCCTTGGTATTGTGTGTGCATTCCATGGTTTACTATGTATATTGCTGTGATAATATATTTTATATTGTCTGCATTATGTAGTAACTATGTTATGTTCATATTTTTACCAAATAAAATCAATCAATCAATCAGCCTCGCTCGGTGAAAAGGGGGTTTAATGTATGTGCGCAAAGTGTTTTCCCAGAGTGTTCAGTCCGTACAGGCTTATCAGGGACGACACTCCCGCTAAAACCTAAATGTTCGTCAAGTAGAGTCTTCCTTTAAGCGAAATTTACAATAAAAGCGAAAAGTGTCGCCCCTGATTAGCCTGTGCGGACTGCACAGGCTAATCTGAGACGACACTTTTCGCACATGCATAAAACCCCCTTTCACAGAGCGAGGCTCAAATTGATTAAACATAGTTTTTCTAAATTCATTTTATTGAAAATCCGTTGTTCTGAGACATGATTGTGCAGGTTTTTATGATTCGCATTTCATTTGCATGAATTACAGTTCATAGCTTTTTGCAAGGTACGATACTAAGAAAGATGGAATGATGCACAACACACATTTTGTACAGCTTAACAAAAGGTTGGAGTTATAAGGAGTGGGTAGCCGTCGATTATGGAGTATAACGTTCTTTAAATAATTTAACATTCGCAGCGTAAAGTTACCGCATTAAAAGATTGAATTACAGATACGGCGCCTCCAGGGATTTTTTTAAATATCAGTTATCAACATCACAACCGAGGTATAAGTTTCCATAGTTGACAGCATACCGACCAACGCTCGATGAAGAAATTGTTTTCTTCAACATTTATGTATGTCCTGTGGCTGTTGTACTCGTATATTGGTAGAAAGTGTGGGGCAACCAAAAATGTCATATATTTGACCGGTTAATTTGCGCGTGAAAACTGTACAACTGTTTGTATTTTAGAATTAGGAACTAATACGACCATGCGGTGCTAGTAAAACCGAGTTTGCAAACAAGGCTTAATGTCTGCGTGATCAACAAAATATCCAAAACTAACGCCTCGTACTGTCGGCCTTGAGTCAGTAGCTGCCTCCACTGATGCTCAGCGTGTAATTTAAAATATAAAAACGAACCAGCTTGTGTTATTTATGATACACCCATAAGTCGTGAAATCGTGTTTTAAGATTTAAAACGTGAGGTCATGAAATGATATTGGTTTCTATAAATAAATCGTATATTACCTGTGAAATCGTAAATAGTATGATACATTCCAATTTACTGTCGCGACAACAGGGTGCGTTTACCGCAAAAACACCCATTTACTTCAAATATATTTGCTGTCAGATTGTATAACTTAGAAATGTTGAAACGTTTTTTAATTAATAAACAATTAAACCAGCCACTTGAAACCACAATAAAGTCGGTATAATGTAAAGGAAATTACGTTTGTATAGTACATTAATATTTTTCATCAATGCTTACAACTTTCAGAATGATTATACGTTAAGGAGAAGTGGTGGACATTTCGTTATACCAAGAATAAAACAAATTGAAAATCTAACAACATCAGGTATGCAGGAACTATAAATTGCTATTGAATAGCAACACTTTAAATACTTATAGTATATGCCAAAAAGTGACATACTAGAATAATATGATGAAAACAGTTAAATTCTTAAAGCCTATATGCTGAACAACTGTTTAATATTAAATCATTTTAAATGTAATACACATTCGTACTTTAAGTAGTTTTAGTTTTCTTCCTTGCACATGTACGATTACGCAAGTAAAACCATGATGTTATTAAATACGCCCTTTTTAAAAAATTAGTCACACATCAGCTGGGGACCTACATTTCATTTGTCACTAACAGGAGGGCGATCTGAAACACGATTTGCAATTATACACACCCAAAACGCAAAATCAAATTCAATCAGGTAGACACGAACATGAAACTGTTTGATTATTACTGTGCTGAAACTCCAATCTTCCTTAAACGAGACATTTCAAGTGAAAAGAATTCCAACTGTTTTACGATAATGTTCTCCTTGAATACATGTAATTTCAATGCATGGCCGCCCAGACCCTAAATTACGCGTGTACATATCAATTTAACATTTTACGGTATATAGTCATTTATTGCATTCTTTGAAAGGAATTTGCAACACTTTTACATGACGTACGTACTTTGTTATTAAAAGAAGATATTGCTCACATTCCACTCAGTGGAAAACTGCGACTGACATGCAGTCGAAAATTGCTAAAACATTCTAGATAGTCACACATTCACTCAGACTTTTGTTCGCTTTAATACAGAAAAAAGATGAGTCGAGCTCTGGTAAAATAGGGCTTAATGCAGTCCGCACAGGCTAATAAGGGAAGACCCTTTCCACCCAAACTAGATTTTCGCTAAGAAAATACTTGCTTTAAACGAAAAATACAATAAAAGAGGAAAGTGTCGTCCCTGATTGGCCTGTTCTGCCGGCACAGGCTAATATGGGACGAAACTGTACGCACATGCATTAAACCCCATTTTCACAGAGCGAGGCTGAAAAGATAGGCGTTACACAAATCAAAATTTCAATAAAATATGTAAAGACATTTTTCATAGTCTGTTCGTTAGCACTTCGTCCTGACCTTACACGAAGGGCTTCGTTTTTAACGAACACATTTCTTTATTTATTATATTACTTTATTTATTTTTTTATACATGTATTTTCCAAAATCTTATTACCATATTTTTCCATTTCACTTGACTTTTAGGAACTCTAATGTAAGTTAATGACGGGGAATCTTGAAAAGATCTCGAGTTACCATTGTTGGTCTCTTCATAGCAAACGCCTAATCAAATATTCACTCCTATAAAAGAAAGGAGGTCGCCCAAAAATACTGACATTTTAAACAGCTTGTGGGGTTTAAAGTTTTTGTCCATTCTTCTGGAGGTTTGTTTATTAAAAAAAAATATTTAAATAAATCGCTTCTTTCACACATGTACGAGATGCAGTCACTTAAACGCAGTCTTTCAAAAAAGTCCAGTCATAATCATTTGAGCGCATTGGTGCCGTCGTCAACTTGGTTCATTTAAACCTTTAGACTGACAATGAAAGGCCGGGAATAGACTTAACATAGAATGAGCAAGATCTTTGTTTGTACAAACAGAAAGGTTGTGGAGAAAAAAAAACACGTATTGCAACGCGACAATTTGTTGTCATCTAGTGTTATTTGCGCATATGAGTACAAAACTGCTTTATTCATACGACATTTCTTTTATTTTAAATTTATTAAACTAACTACACATAGACTCTTTCTATCCGAAACGGTTGTAAAGAATTCGTGTTGACAAAATTAATGATTTCCATTTTCAAATTCTTGGTACGGTTTCAACAAAAGTAGTTATTCGAAATCTTTGACAATGCTAGTAACTTGATACATATCCTTCATAGCTTTTTAGAACGCTATCAATGGCAAAAACGCTATGATAGATGGCTTGGTGTTATATTGCTAGAAAAATATGAACACCGGATTAATACAACAAATACCTGTCATGTTCAGGTTCAAATAATGGAATAAATGTCGGCCTCGTTTAGAAAGGATAGGCGCTGTTTGTAGGTCCTATTGTCCGTACATCGTAGGACTATATGGTGAGCTAGGGCATGGTACAGGAGTCCACATTTCTCACATGTAGATGGTAGAAACCGGCGGGACACGATCCATACTTTTTTTGGGAAATTAGCCCAAAGGTACTCCAACCGCTGCCTCTGCACCAAATTCTTGGTACGAAACATTTCGGAAGTCCTCACAAAGCTAAATTCTTTGTCGCCACTCTGCCTCTTCATGTCCGTGAATGCGATGTGTGCAGATTGGTTTGGTAGGAAAGTCACCAGTCGACTTTAATGTTTCAAAGTAGAAGGACAGACCGTACTTATGAAGAATACGCGCTACACAAGGAAGGTATCCACAGCTTACCGAGGCTGAGAGCTCGTACTGGTTAGTTCTGTAAACAAGGGGTCTGGTACAAGTCCATCTTGATGAACCTGGCATATTTCCCACTGAAACAGCAGCTTCCGATTGTCGATATACGCCTCAGTTGATGTGATCCCAGGAGACATGAAGCCATGTCCCAGCGCGTTAGGAAAGGATGTCCATATGCACGTTTGAAAAATAGTGGTGCGGTATTTCCAACTGGCATTTGTTGCTGCTACTTAATATCGGGTTACATAGTTGGCAGTCATAGAGAGCGCGATGCAGAACAAACGTGGTATACCCCGTCGCGGCGATCGTGGGATTCACACTTTCTGGATCACGAGTTGAGTTTGCTAGTGATACGAAAGTACCACTATTTTCTGGTTAACCGTATCTACATAAAAAAGATTTTTGTGTGTGTCATTGCTGATGTCAGATGTACTGTAATCCATGTGGATATGTCATGCACACTTGTAAAGCAGTGCTGCACTATAGTAATACTTGACATTATGGACAATTCATTTCATTGTGTACAGTTACATAAACAAATGTATCAGAAACAAATTATACACTATGCAATGTAAGACTTCTGTCTTGGGCGCTGCAATTATGTGACAGACATCTCTCGTTTTAGCCTTATGTAGATACAATTATCAGCGTATCGTACTTAAAAATTCAAATATTACTTTAATATGATTTTAATGTAAGTGAATTATATTAAGAGCAATTTTAATGGTACTATTGCATTAAGTACGATTATACATAATAGTATGCCTTATATTTTAGTTCTAAAACGAATTGCTTTAAAAACATCTTCTAAAAATCCTAAGTTGATTATATTAAACTCTATGCTTATTGTAAAAAATCTATTTCTGTATGTTAAAAAGCTGTATTGTTGATTGTTTATTGTCGATATGTTATGGTGTTTGTTAATATATTTGCCAATCAAATACATACATTATCTTGACACAGGCATGAATTTTACGTCATATAAAGTATATTTGAACTTTAAACCGAACTTGATCTTCAGTAGCGTTTTTTGTTTGTTTTATTTGTTTAGTCTACTTCTATAAATTTATTATGCTATATTTTGTACTTTTTAAATCTAAAAATAGAGTTGAAATAAGTGTTTATATAAACATTATTATACACGGCGGCCATGGATTCTCGGGGGACCACTTGATCTGTCGCTTGGCGTCCGAAGTGGTTGCAATACCTTATACTAGATCACAGCAAGTTCCACAATTCCAGAATAATGTGTGCATATTTTATTTTGCAAAAAGAGACCATCGTTAGCTGTTGTTCATTCAATAGTTAACAAAGACAGTCTATTAGAATAACGGGGCATATATACTTTCTTGTCTGGTACCTGGGTGAATTTCGAATTGCTTAGACAGATGAACATCTGCGAATACTTGACCTGAGCAGGCATGTTTATATATCTCAGCAGCTGAAATCATACGACACGTTCTAAAAGCACGAATACCCCGTTATTCTCTAAGTTTGCGTAAATTTTCGTGATCCTCTTTAGCTTAAATAATTATTTTTGTAACTTTCAATTTTCGGACAGATTATGCCATATTTTAATTTATCTAAGTTTTCGGACTGCTTCATTTTTATCAGAAATTCATCGTTTATGCGTTTATCCCGTGAAACATCATACATGTGATTTAACCAACGGATGCCGGTAATAAAACCTGGCAGATGAATACAACGAGTCAGTGAACCGCCACATTTGGTTGAGTCTGGTAAATAGGCATGTGTAATTGATACGGGAAATGATGAAGTGGTTAAGCAGTTGAAATGATCTTCGTACGCAGGTACGGAAACCAAAAAGTTATGCTTAAAGGTTTTCACAGTTTTTGTTTTTTATCTTTTCGAAAACAACTATTTGCTGTCATTTTGTGCCAATTATGATAATTTCAATGCTTTTGAAAATTAATGTTTTGTTGTTTAATGCCTCTTTAAAATATTAAGATGAAGCAGAATTGTTTTGAACAGATGAACCAATGCGTCGAACAAACTGAGCCTTCATAAATAAGGTGCTCGTACACTATGTTGTCCGCAAAGCCGCTCTTGTTTCGAGGCAACGACTTCCGTAATTTACGTAGTTCGCAGTGAGTAACGCCTGTATGGGGTCCAATAACTCGTAGGGTCCGGATACGTATTGATGTCTTGCGTTGCTTTATTTTGCAGAAGGTGTCTTCAAATCAGAATGTTTATAAGGTTCGGTAGTCAATTACCACAGCGCTGTCACTTCTGCTTATGCGTTTATTGTTAGCGCCAAATACTTTCCATAATCCTTTCGGGGTCGAGTTGAGACAGTTCCTCGATACTCCTGACCTCATCGGCTTTGAACCTATGGGCGACTTCTCGTAGTTCACGCCGAAAATCAACATTTTGCTTTCTTGTATAGGAAATATGCGGGCGAATATGCAGCTTTCCCAGAGGCAATCCATGCGATTCTAGACATAACGAGCTTCTCGTGACGCTGGGACTGGTAGTATTTTAGAAACCTCTGGAATTCACGTTTTCCTAAGTACTGTACCGAGGCACTAGTGATACATTTTGTGATTGTTCCGCATGTTTCATCAACTTTTATTAAAATCTAGAACTTAAAAAGTGAGAGCGTCTGAGAAATGATTGCGTTAGTGAGTCGTCTTCTGAGAAAACTGGGCATAATGCATGTGCGTAAAGTGTCCTCCCAGATTAGCCTGTGCAGTCCGCACAGGCTAATCCGGGACGACACTTTCTGCCTTAACTGGATTTT